>PVKH010021719.1:0-14262 GCA_004027955.1 Chaetophractus vellerosus | reverse complement strand
GGACACAGAAGAACGCAGAGAAATGAACACAGCAAGAGCAAGCAGAAAGTGGGGGGGGCTATGTAACCCCCCCAAAAAAAAGAATGGAGTTATTAAAAAAAAAAACATAATCTGAGTGAGATGATGAGTAATTAGAGTTTTGAGCAGAGGAATGACATGATTTGAATTATATTTTACCAGTATAAGTCATTAACTATAACTCATTAACTATACTATTAATAGTTATATTATACAACTATTTCTGCATAGGAGCAGAAAAACCAGTTTTGACAGCTATTATAATAACAATAACAATGATGTTATAACAACGATGTTACTAGAGGTGGTACAAAATGTCTAATTCTGGATATATATTCAAAATAGAGCCAACATGACTTGCTAACACAGTGCATACAGTGTAATAGAAAGAGCAGAGTCAAGGATTACTAAAAAAGTTTGTGCCTAATTGATTGGAAGATGGGGATGTCAATTACTGAGATGGGTAAGATGGTGGAAGAAACGGATTTGGCTAAAGGTAAGGGTAGTACTAATTAAGAATTCAGGTTAAGACATGCTGAATTTGACAAATAGAAAAGAAAAAAAAAAGAAAAAAAAAGACATGCTGAATTTGAGATACATGTTAGTAGTTTCTAATTAGACAATTGGATATATATATGTGGTGTTCATGGCAAAGTTTCAAGGAAGAGATATAAATTTGAGAGTCCTTCAGATGACATTTAAAGTAATGATGCAGCGTGAGATCAGAAAACAGACAGTGTGCAGGTAGAGATTAGAACTAGCTAAAGAGACTGAGATGGAGCTCTGCATGAGGTAAGAAAAAAACCAAGCATATGATGTCCTGAAATCCAAGATAAAAATGTATTCAAAGGAGTGATGAACTGTATCAAATAATGCAGATATGTCAAGTAACTATTAAACAGAGAAGTGAAAATTAATTAAGCAATATAGATGAGGCAGGCTGTAGTTTCCAAAAATAGACACAACAATATTTCAGGTTGCTACTCCCCATCAAGAGGTGGAACCTATTTCGCCTCCCCTTGAACCTGGATGTGACTTTATGACTATCCCTATGAATGGAATAGGAAGGAAGGAACACCGTATTACTTCAAAGACTAAGTCATACAAGGCAACATAAACACACACACGCAAAGGCAATACTGTGTACATCTGGCTCTCTCTTGACACACTCACCCTGGCAACCCAAACACCAAGCTGTAAGGCAGCAGAAATTAGCCCTAAATGAAGAAGAGGCCCACATGAAAAAGTACTGAGCTCCCCTGTGAAAACCTAGCATCACAAAAGCATAAGCAACAAAAGAAAAAAACAGATAAACTGTATAATCAGAATAAAAAACATTGGGGCTTCTAAGAACATTATCAAGAAAGTAAAGACAACCAAAATAGTGGGAGAATATAGTTGGAAACCATATGTCTGAGAAGAGTTTAATAACCAGAATATATAAAGAAATCCTATAACTCAAGAAGAAAAAAACAACTCATTAAAAAATAGCCAAAGATTTAAATAGACATTTCTCTGAAGAAGATATACAAATAGCCAATAAGCACAAGAGGTGCTCAACATAATTAGCCATTAGGGAAACATAAATCAAAACCACTCATACCCATTAGAATAGCTTTTCTTTCTTTCCTTTATTTTATTTTTTAAAATATAGAATAGCTTTTCTTTAAAAAAAAAAAAAAGAGAGAGAGAGAGAGAGAGAAAGAAAATAGTAAGTGCTGGTAAGGAAAAATAGGGGACTTTGTACATTGTTGGTAGGAATGTAAAATGGTGCAGCCACTATGGAAAACCGTTACTGATTCCTCAAAAAGTTAAACATAGAACTACCAAATGACCCAGCAATCCCACTTCTAGGTATATAACCAAAAGAACTGAAAGCAGGGACCGAGACAGATATTTGTACACCAATATTCATAGCAGGATTATGCCACAATAGCCAAAAGGTGGAAGCTGCCCAAATTTCCAGAAGCAGATGAATGGAAAAACAAAATGTGATATATTCAGGAAGCAGATATGGCTCAAGCAATTGGGTTCCCGTCTACCATACAGAGGTCTAGGGTTCGATTCCCGGGGCCTTCTAGTGAAGGCAAGCTGGCCTGAGCGGAGTGCTGGCCCTTGCAGAAAGCTGGTGCAGCAAGATGACACAACAAAAAGAGACACAGAGGAGAGACAATAAGAGACACAGCAGACCAGGGAGCTGAGGTGGCACAAGAGATTGAGTGCTTCTCTCCCACTCCAGAAGGTCCCAGGATCAGTTCTCAGTGCCACCTAAAGAGAAGACAAGCAGACACAGAAGAACACATAGCAAACACAGAGAGCAGACAAGGGGAGGAGGGAGAAATAAATAAATAAAATAAATAAATCTTTTTTTAAATTGTGGTATATGCATGCACTGGAATATTACTCAGCCTTAAAAAGAAATGAAGTTCTGATACATGTCACTACATGGATGAACCTTGAAGACAGCATGATTAGTGGAATAAGACACAAAGGAGCATATATTGTATGATTCCACTTTCATGAAATAGCTAGAAGATGCACGTTCATGGACAGAAAGCAGAATGCAGTTTACCAGGGTTAGGGGAAAAGGAGAATAGGAAATTAATGTATAATAGGTATATGATTTTCTATTTAGGGTAATGGGAAAGTTCTGACAATGAATGGCAGTAAGGGTAACATAACATTATGAATATAACTAATCCTACTGAATGGTATACTTGGGGGTGGATAAAATGTGAAAGTGTAATTGTATGTATGTTCCCACAATTAAAAAAAAAGAGAGCAACTAAAGATAATGACAATTAAACGAACACATGATGCTAGACTGGATTTAATAATGGAGGAGAAAAGGCCCAAAAGGACATTTATTGGGGCATATGAAAAAAATTAGAATATAGACTGAAAGCTTTATATCAATTTTAAAGTTTTTGAACTTGATAACTAATAAAGGTGCTTATATAAATAAATATCCTTGTTCTTAGGAAAGGCACATGGAAGTATTATGTGGTCAATGATGTGTGAAGTATATAACCTACTCTCAGATAGAAAATTGATACATGAATAGATAGGAAGACAGATCTATACAGATGGATTGATAGATAAATGGATAGATATGATATAGTAAAGGTGCTGAAATGTTAAAATCAGTGGATCTGGGTATCTGGGGGTGGGGGGAATGGGATGGGGAGTGGTAGTTATGGAGTTCTCTGATGGGTTTTGTATTATTTTTGCAACTGTCCTATAAGTTTGAAATTATTTCAAAATGAATTAAACATTTATGGAGAAAAATGCTAGCACCAACTGCCAGACATGCTTGTGAACAAGTTTTCTGATGATTTAGTCCCCAGGCTTTGAGTCTTCTAGCCAAGGCCCCAGACATTGTAGAAGAGGAGCAAGCTGTCCCTGCTGAGCCCTATTTGAATTCTTCATGCACAGAAGCCATGAGCATAAGTGGCTGTTTTATAGCACTAGTTTTGGAGTAGTTTGTCATACCAATTTCATTGGAATAAACACAAAAATGTAGGCCATTGTTTTTAGACTAGTTTCAGTAGAATGATAGAAGTGAAACTCTGGTTGGAATGGGTTCAAAGACAATGGAGGAATTAGAGATACACAGTATAAAAAACTTTTTAAAGAAATTTTCCTCTAAAGGAAAAGAGAGAAATAAGGAGGTAGCTGAAGGGAGATATGGGGTTAAGAAATGGATCTTTTTTTTTTTTTAAGATGGGAGAAAATACCAGATCTTTATACAATGAGAGAAGGAAATACTGCTGATGCAGGGGAGAAAGAAAAAGAATGAAATCTAGTGCGCAAGTAGAGGGGTTGGCTCAAGAAAAGTGTACATACTGTTCACCAATTTTAATAGGAATGTAAGCAAAACATAAAATACATGCAAGTAGGGGAGTATATTTGGTGGTAGAGCTTCTAGAAATTCTTTTTGGATTGCATCTCTTTTCTTAGTGAAAATGATAACTAAGGTTGTCAGCTGTGAACAAGGACAGAGAGAAAGTATTGGAGGTTTAAGGTCAGAAGAAAAGAAATGTATGAAACAGATATATAAGAGAATGAGAGAGAGTAGAATAGTATGATTACTGGGTAGCATTAAAGGCTCTACCTGACAACACGAAATGCAAACCAGAACAAACACCCAAAATTTTTTTATTCACATGGGGCTTAAGTTGTATATTGCTTTTCACTTACCAACAGAAAGATTTTTAGAAGAGCTACATAGATAGAGAGATATATCGTGTTCATAGATTGGAGGATTCAGTATAGCAGTGATGTTAATTTTCTCCCCTCTTGATCCACTGAATCAATCAAAATCCTAAAAGGTTTTGTTTGTTTGTTTTTGTGGCACTTGACAAGCTAATTCTAAAACTTATATGAAAGTGCAAAGGGCCAAAAAGAGGTAAGACACTGAAGAAAAATAAGATGGGAGGGCTTGCCCAACCAGATATTAAACCTATTATAAACAATGTGGAATAAAGACAATATGGAATTGGTACATGGATAGACAAATTGAAAAATGAAACACAATAAAGAGCCTAGAAACAGACTCACACATATATGGACTTGTGACCAAGGGAAAAGAAAATAATCCAAATAGGAACATTTTTTTATATGCTATACTGCTCTTTTAAATGTACATTATTTTGGGAACGGATGTAACTCAAGTGGTTGAGCACCTGCTTCCCACATTCAAGGTCCTGGGTTCAAGCCCCAGTACCACCTATAAAACAAACAAACAAAAAAACCAACTCTCATTGGGAAGAGGATATAGATCAGTGGTTGAGCATCTGCGTCCCATGTACAAGGTCCTGGGTTCAGTACCCAGTACTTCCTAAAAAATAAATAAATAAAAAATATTTTAAAATGTACATTATTTGCCCATATAGATCTCCTTCATTCTTTTTAACAAACTACATAGTTTTAAGGGGAGGGGAAATAACCAAGATCCATAGCTAGACCATTATACTACTCCCCCCTCCCCAAAAACAGATATCATAAAAAAAGACAAGGAAGAAAACATGAAGGATTGTTTTTCTTTTTAATCTTAGATTAGGAAAGGCCTTTCTCAGCAAAGCTAAATAAAATCTCTGCATAAAAATTTTTAAAACTTTTTGTATGGACACAGAAATCATCAATATCAACAAAATTAAAATTTCAAACCCACAAACTCAGTAAAAATATTTTTAATATATCCAGCAAGCCAAGACCTCATTTCCTTAATGTATGAGTGTCTACAAATTATTGAAAAACAAAAACAAAAACAAAAACAAAAAACAAAACCTAACCATAAAGCAACCTAAAAAAGTGATTGCTGTACAAGTCAGGATACTGATTACAGCTGGATTACAGTAAAGGATTGTTATTGGGATGGGCCAAAAGGAAAGACTTCTGAGGAGGCCATCAAAGTTTTATTTCTTGACCTGCATGGTGAGAAGGGTGTTGGCCTTATAATAATTAACTTTACATTTATTGTGTGGGGTTTTTTGAATTTGTATTTTAATTTACAATACAAAGGGAAGCAACAATAATAATCCAATAGAAAATGGGCAAAGGACACAAACAGGAAATTCAAAGAAAAAAATTACAATACTTTTTAAATATAGAAAAAAACATTCTCAGCCTCATGCACTATTTATAAAGATGCAAATTAAACAAGAGTTATTTTTCATTCATACTGGAAATAACGAAAAATTTGACAATAAATATTGGCAAGTGTGGAACAAGAGGCATACACTGGTGGTAGACCAACTTCTTTGTAGGATAAGCAATAGCCACCAAAATTTGAAATGCATATACCTTTTGACCCAGAAATTCTACTACTAGGAATTAAAGTACAGAAAGATATATTTGCATAAGTCTATACAGGTGTGCTTACTGCAGCATTATCGATAAGAAACTTTACAAGAATGGACTCTGCAACCAGACTGTCTAGTTTTAAATCTCAGCTCTTTACTTACAAGCTATGGGGCCTTGGGTAAGTCACTCAACCTTTCTGTGCCTCAGTTTCCTTATCTGTAAAATGAGAATATTATTTCCCCATATGGTTATAACAATTAAATGAGTTATTAAACGTAAAGCTCTTAGAACTGTACTTAGCATATAATGAGTTATTTCAGTGTTAGCTATTAGCATTACTATTAACAATCTGAATGTCAACTAGTAGAATACTGGTTAATTAACTTATGTTACATTTATCAAAATGTGTAATGTATAAACATCTTTTCTGCTATACACACAAATATTTATGTTCATAGAGCCATACCAGTCATAAAATTTTTTGACTGTTTAAGCAAAAAAAAATCAAACATTATATATATATTTCTTTCATAAATATTCCTTAATTCAGAAAATAAGTGCAAATTGATCTTTCCCCACTCTGTAGAATACTGACCACTACATTACATTATCAGTATGCAAAAATAATGTGAAACTGTGTGTGTATACATATTTGGGGAGGTGAGGATGGAGATGGGGAGACATTCAACAAATAAGCTAGACTGGTTGTTCTAAATAATATTAGATTACAAATAGGGAAGCAGATGTGGCTCATGCTATTGAGCTCCCACCTACCACATGGCAGGTCCGGGTTGGGTTCCCAGTGCCTCCTAAAGAAGATGAGCAAGACAGTGAACTGACATGACCGGCAGGCACGGTGAGCTGATGTAACAAGAGACACAGGGAGGAAAACATAATGAGAGACACAACAAAGTGGGGAAATGGAGGTGGCTCAAGCGACTAAGCACCTCCCTTCCACATGGGAGGTCCCTGGTTCGGTTCCCAGTACCTCCTAAAAAAAAAAAAAGACCAGCACACAACCAAAAAACAGACAAAGCAAAATCCAAACAATGAGGAGGTGGGGAGAAATAAATAAATAAAATAAATCTTTAACAACAACAAAAAAAAGAGAATACAAATAAATAAAAATACTTAAGGGTTTAACTTTATCCTTTTCCCACATTTTGTATCCTTAAACCCATCTTTCTAGAAAGAGAGCAAGTCTCTCTTTTGAGGTGCCCAGTAAGTACTTCGATTCCTAATCAATCATTTATTGAAGTACAACAATCTATTTAAGGATTCTATGACACACAGAATTAAAATATTGAATACCAACTTTTAAAAAACTATACTATTAATTGAGAAAAGAATATTAATATACCTGAAATAAAGTAATAAAAATACCCACATAATTTAAAGCTGTATCCGGTTATTCAACAAATATGTTCTTCATGTGTCAGATACTGTGGCTATAGCTGTGTAGGTGAAAAAGTCTGTCATCGAGCTTACAGTCTCATCAAAGACAGACAATATAAACACATGCATATAATTTCAGGCAGATGAAAGCGCTATGAAGTGGTAAATTGAACAATACAGATTTGCAAGTACTTTCAGAATTCAGGAGAGGTCAGGGAAACTTACACGGAAGAATAAAGGGCTTAGCACAGTGCTTGGTACCCAGTAGTGCTTAATAAATGTTGATTAGCTCCCTACCATTATCATCCTCATCCTTATTTTTGCCATGAGCCCTAAAATATTAAAAATTGTAAAGGTAAAGTCTAGATTTGCTGTGGAGATGCTTTCCATGTATTATAATGTGAGGAAAGACTGGAAGGCAAGAATAAGCAAGGGAAATTTGTGAGATACAAGAGAAAGTGGACTGATTAGGGCAGGAGGTAGAGAAGAAATGAAATTTGCTAGGTAGTATGGGTCAAATAATGAGGGTCCTTGAAATTCAAAAATCTCTTAAAAGTGCCTATTATGGACAGTTCCTTCGTTGTGTGGTGTTCTCAAGGCAAAAGTAAAGAGATTCATCTGGTTTGAAATGGACAACCACGAGGCGGTTAAAATCAGTGTTTTGTAGAGGTCATTTTTGCCAAGTTATATATGTAATGGGTAAAAAATGGAGAGAGCCTGAAGTCCAGAAAACCTATAAGAGATGAAAGCCTAGACTAGAGTGAAGGCAGAAGGGTGAACGGCCTTGTCGAGGGTTACCTGAAGTGGCTGTTTCTCCTTCTGGAAACAGTAACAAGCACCCACCAACTTCTTAAAACGGTGCGAGACAATAAAGGAGCTCGGAGAGGACATTTGGCGGGGGAAGAATTCTCGCAGGTCAACCAGCCCCTTCAATTCCCCACCCCTCGGCCTTTCTACGAACCAGCGGAGTTCTGGAACTGGAGAGAACGCGAAAGCCCGAGAAGAGCGGGACTCAAGGCCTGGCTGGATGTCGCATGTCCAGCTCCTCAGCGGGAAGAATCTAAACTTCGGGGCTGGAGCTCCTTGTCCTATGAGTTGCCACCCCGGCGGCAAGTTTCAATCGTTACCGCGCTCTTACCATGACAGCGCCACAAACTCCAGGGTCTCCTCAGCCTTGCTGGGTCAACGCTTCCCCACCCAGGACTAGAGCGCGCGCTGCTTGCTGATTGGATCTTCCGCTGCTCACCACAGCCAATTCCGGAACTCGCTCGGACGCTGACGAAAAGGCTGCGCCTTTGCTTTAGGATTGGTAGCTGACGTGTGCGTGTCGCGCATTTCCTAATGATTCTAACAACATGGCGGCCGAAGGTGGGGGCGATTCTGAACGGAGAAAAAGATCCCGGGACCCAGAGGAGGCGGAAAAAACGGAATTCGGCGAAGGAGAGCTGGCAATGGCAGTGGCGGTGGCCCAAGAGAAAGATGAGCAGAATGAAGAACGCTGGGTTGGTCCTTTACCTGTGGAGGCAACATTGGCCAAGAAGAGGAAAGGTAGTTGCAGGGCGAGTGACAATACTGTGGCCTCTGAATGGGAAAGTTCAAGCTAGACCCAAAAAGGGATGGTGTGTGATTGTGGGGTTTTATGTCCTTAGAAGAGTGAGTTCGCCTTCTCACTTCTGGCCGCTCTTACTGGCATGGCCTTCCCCGAAATAGTGGTTTGGACTTAGTACATCGTCTTTTTTATAATATCTAACACTTATCAATCACTGATTGGTTATAGTAGATACTAAAGCTAACATTTGTCTATGCTTATATGCTTGGCGCCTCTCATTTAATCCCCACAGTAGCCGTATGAGGTTGAAATTTCGAATCCCCTTTTGCAGGTGGGAAAAGAGTTCTTTTACAATATTTAGAACTGTAAAAGGTAAAGATAATTTCAACCCTGACTCTTCCACTAATAAATTTTCTGACTTAGGGAAAGCAACTTAAGCCTCTTGCATCGCAAGCTTTTTCATCTAAAACCCGAGGTCAGTGATTCCCAAACCATACTCATGGGATACTGTGAGCTGGAACATTTTGCTTCTAAAGTGAAATCATGACAATTTTTCAATCAAAAAAAAAAAAAAATGGGTGAAAGGAATAGATTTAAATTGTCATGTTTTTCACGTTTTTCTGTGAAATGTTATGATTAAAGTTTAAGACCATTAAAATGTGATCTTTCTCAACTCAAATCTTACTTTATCACTCTCCTCTAGTTAAAACTCTTCAGTTATTTCTGTTTCCAAACTCCTTAACGTGTCAAACAAGGAAGGCTCTTTAGGATATGATCTCTCCTTTCCTCCCCAGTGACATCTATTATCCTTCTCCCAGCTGCTGTCTTTCCTCCTTCCTCTGTGCTCCAGACATATTAAACCACTTGAGAATGTACCATGTTCTCTTTCTCCTCTGGAGGCCTGCCCAAATACAATGGTGTCTCTGCCTACAATAATTTTCCTCGCCCCTTTCACTGGGCTAACTTTTGTTCAACCTTAAGCACTTAGCTCAGCTGTCACCTCCTCTGGGAAGACTGACTTCCCCAGTCTGAGATGGGTTTCTAAAGCACCTTGATCCTAACTCTGAGGTAATGTTTATCAGGCTGAATTTACAAGTAGTCCTCAAATCTTATGTATCAAATTTTGGAAGAAGCTACTTTTTTGAACATTGTACATTGACAAGTTTAAAGTACATTGTCTTTTTTACTGCCAGGTCTTCCTGTTAAATGTTTTTTGTTTGTTTGTTTGTTTGTTTGTTTTATAGCAACCTTTCTTTCATTGCACTTGCCACAGTTTGTAATTGTGTTTTTATTCATGTGATTGTTTCTCTCCACTGCTAAGACTTAGGACCATGCCTATTTTGCTCTAGTACTTGATACACATAGCCGGTGCTTAGTAAGTACTTATTGCATGAGTGAATATTACAGTGTTTATGATGTTATATAATTATTTTATTGCATTTGAATACCTTTATATGTGCTTTTTTTTATGGAACTGAGTGAGAGATCATGGAAAAATCCAAATATATCAAAATGCTGAAGATATTAGTGTTAGGAGACAAAGATCTCAAAACTTAATATAATTGAGACAGCTAAAAAAATTAGCTGTGGAAATCTTTACCGATAATAAGTTGTTCATTGGATTTAAGCCAATCAATAGTGTATTCAAGTTAAAGGAAAAATTGAAATTAAAAACCGAGTATAAAGTGAGTAGATGTAGCTCAAGTGGTTGAGTGCCTGCTTCCCATGTACAAAGTCCCAGGTTTGATCCTTGGTTCCTCCTAAAATAAAAAACAAAACAAGCAAACATGAGAAAAACAACTCAGGTGAGCCGGTGTAGCTCCGTAGTTGAGCGCCAGCTTCCCAGACACAAGGTCCCGCATTCAGTCCCTGGCCCCAGTACCTGGGGGAAAAAAAAAAACATGTCTGAAATGTTAGAGAAAAATATCATTGAAGATTTTGTCTAACATGGCATTGTATGAGAATATATGGCAATGTCTTTAATTACACTGATTACATCTTAGTAACAGGAACTATGTCTTATTCCTCTTTATGTCATGCATACCAGAACCTTTTTGGGTCTTAATAAATATTTTATCAGTAAATGAACTCACTGCAAAAGGAATATGTATCAGGTAACTGGATTTAGCTGTATTTTACAGAGAAACCCAAAATGACAATGGCTTTAAAAAGATAGAGGTATACTTCTGTCATGTGTAAAATAAGTCCCAGGGTAGACAGTACCAGATTGTTATGGAGGCTCCAAAGTCATCAGCAATCTAGGCTCTCTCACGCTCTCTGCCCTAATAGCACTAAGATATGGCTCTCATCTTCATTGTCCTGAGTGGTTATTGGAAGTACAGCAATCATACAACAGTTCCAAGATGTAGGATTAAGGAAGGGAAGAAGACAGGCACACCTTTTTAAGTAGACTTCCTGTCACATAACACTTAAACTTTTATCTCATTGGCCTAATCATAGGTACATGGTCTTGCCTAAGTGCAGGGGAGTGTGAGAAGGGTCATTATATTGCTGGATGTCAGTATACTCAGTTAAAAATGGCAGTTCTGTTACTAAAAATGAAGGGGAAAGTAGTTTGTAGGAGATAACTTTGAATCTGCTATAGAACAGTTATAGAAAACTGAAACAGCTTGTCATGTTTAATTTAAGAACTCTTTGTAGGCATATTTGGCAATGGTTGGATTATTTTGTTTGGTATACATATAATGTCATTTTTGCAGGTAAAATTGTCCATAGTTCATATAATGGTATCAGTATTTCCTGGTGTTCTCAGATTAACACTTTACAGGTGTTTTGCCCCCGGAAAAAGTTTGAGAAGCACTCAACTGGATAATCTTCAAGATTTTTTCAGCTCTAAAACTCTAAGCATTTTATGGTGTTTACATGTTTCCAGCTCGGTATCAGTGCCCTAAAGATAAACCGAAACATGTTATAGATGGCCACTGACCTGTTTTTATTTATTTAAATTAGCACTAATAGTTGGATCTAGATGATTAGAAAAATGGGTGTGATATTTTCATGAAACTTGTTTATTTTTTTTAAAATGGGACCTTCCTATTAAGCCAGATCCAGTTAAGTCATGGGTATAGATAAGCATCTATATAATATCTGAGAACCTCTCATAACTGACTAAACAACAGTGCTATTCAGTAGTCTGGAATAATAAAAGTAACAACTGACATAGCACAATGGATTTTTAAATCATTAATGTGAGTTGAGAAAAATTAAAATGGAATTTTAGAATTTTAAAATACAATACAAGATAGTATTTAATTCCATTTATTTTTAAAATAAATTTACTTTACTTTTTTTCTCAGTTCTAGAGTTTGAAAGAGTCTATCTTGATAATCTCCCCAGTGCATCCATGTATGAGCGCAGTTACATGCATAGAGATGTTATTACCCATGTGGTGTGCACCAAGTAAGTCTATCTCATCTTTTTTATTTTTTCCCTGAGAATTTTTTTTTTTTAATGCTTCAATTTTGTGGTGGATTAATAGAAATGACTTTAGGATATTGTATTAGTCAGACAAAGCCATGCTGATGCAAAATACCAGAAATCTGTTGGCTTTATAAAGGGTATTTATTTGGGGTAGAAGCTTACAGTTACAAGGCCCTAAAGAGTCTAACTCAAGGTACCACAAGAGGTATTTTCTCACCCAGGGTCTGTTGCCATGTGTTGATGCAAAATGGCAGGCAATGTCTGCAAGGGTTCAGTCTTCCTCCTCTTCCTACGGCTCCCTGGTCGCAGCTTCTTCTCATCTCAGCCTGAGGCTGGGATAAGTCTTGTCTCTCTCCCGGGGCTCATTTCTCTCTGGGCTTAGCTGCTTTGCTCGCTCTACAAGGTCAGCTGTAAACTGTCAGGCAAACGGTTTATCTCTCTTCCCAGGGCCTCTGCTGTGTCTAATGGAGCCTTCTCTCTTTCCTTATGTATCTGCTTCTCTGTGTGCTTACTTCCCGGGCTCCAGGATCAAAACTCCAACCTCCCTCCTCTGCCATATGGTTTTTCTCTGTGAAACCCTGCCCACTAAGGGGCAAGGACTCAACATCCCACTGATGTGGCCCAATCAAAGCTCTAATCTTACAACGCAATCAAGTGAAATTGAAACCTCTGAATCCAGTACAATCTAACATGTCCAGAGGATCAGACCAGTTCACAAACATAATCCAATATCTATTTTTGGAATTTATAAACAGTATCAAACTGCTACAGATATTATGGATGTCTGTTTAATTCTATAGATTCTGTGATAGTGTAAGTTAAATAAAGCCTATATGTTCTTTATTGTATGTCCTTTGGAGATAAATACCAAGAGTGGAATAAACCAGGTGGTGTTTAAGCCTCCTAGAAAAAAAGTGTACATTAGTTAAGATGGAAGTAATTGGTAGCTGGCTTCTTTGACACTAATAGGAAATATGGTAGGAACTAAGACATGCTGAAAATATGAAAGGATCTTCAGAAAGAATTAATGTGGGATTAAGAGAAAAGTAATAATAGTAGTAATATTCTATTATTTGTTGAGGACATAGTATGCCCAGGTACTGTGCTAAGGCTTTTTCATAAATTATGTCATTTATCTTTAAAATAATCTTATGAAGTAGTATATGATTTTCATTTTATAGATGAGGAAACTGAGGTTTAGAGATGCTAAATGGCAGATGAAGCTGGAGTGAAAAGGCAAGGGCTCCATCCTCAAGTACTTTTTATTCCATTTATGGATTTTGAATTTTATCATATGAGCAGGAGAGTAACATCAGATTTATTTTTTTAAAGGATCACCCTGGCTGTGGTGAGATGAATGGATTCAAATAGGGCAAGAATGGATACAGGGAGAACAGTTAGGAGGCTGGTATAGAAATCTGGACGAGATATGATGGTGGCTTGGATATTGGCAGTGAGTATGGAAAGAAGTTAGATGGATTATTTTCCTCTGCTCTTTGGACCAGTCTATTCTTGATATCTTGGAGACAGATTGCATTTGGGAAACATTTGAGATACAAATCTAACTAAATAAAATTATCTTTATATTTCATTTATAGGATAATTCTGGGCAAATATTAGCACCTTTCCTAGTCTGAACTTGTAGTTTTTAAAGCAGCATTTGGTGCTAGCATTGCTATCTTTCAAGGGTTGTTTGTTTTTTACCAAAGGCATGAGGTATAAAAGAAAGAGCATAGGCAGGCTTTGGGGTTAGGCAAATCTTGTATTGAATGCTGCTCTCTAGCTATGGACCCCAAGTGAGTAAATTTAACATTTTAAAAACTATTTCCGGGGCCGGCTGGATAGCCCAGTGGATAGGGCACCGGCATACCACATGGGAGGCCCCGGGTTCGGTTCCTGGGGACCTCTCCTAGAGGGCAGACCGCCTTGAGAATGGCAAAAGCCGCCACGGGCGGGCCAGAGCCACCGTGGGCAGGGCAAAAAGCTGTCACGGACAGGGCAAAAGCCGCCACGAGCAGGGCAGGTCGCCCGCGAATGGAGTGCAGCCAGCCACC
>PVKH010021718.1:0-14260 GCA_004027955.1 Chaetophractus vellerosus | reverse complement strand
CACCAGTATGGATACTATTTACAAAAAAAAAAAAAACATAGAATTACAAGTGTTGGAGAGGATGTGAAGAAATTGAAACACTTATTCATTGCTGGTGGGAATGTGGAGAGGTGCAGCCACTGTGAAAGACCATTCGGCAGTTCCTCAGATAGGTAAATATAGAATTACCATAGGACTGGGCAACCCCACTTGTAGGTATATACCCGAAAGATTTTAAAAGAGGCACTTGAGCAGATACATGGACACCAGATATTCATAATTATGGGTATTACTCATAATTGCCAAAAAAAATGAAAGCATCCTAGGTGTCCAACTGCCAATGCATAAATAAATATAATGTGGTATATATGTAAAATGGAATATTATTCACCTATAAAAAGGAATGAAATTCTGATACATGCAACAATATGTATGCACCTTGAAAACACCATGTTGAGTGAAATAAGACAGACACAAAAGTATATGATGTCACTGATAAGAACTAATTAGAAAAAGCAAATTCATAGAGTCAGAAACTAGAATAATTAGTGCTTAAATTGTACAGAGTTTCTACTTAGGTTCATAGAAAATTTTTGGTAATGGAGGGTGGTGATGGTAGGACAACATTGTGAACATAACTAACAGAACTAAACTGTATATTTGAATGTGGTTAAAACAGATAATTTTAGGTTGTATATATGATACTAAGATAAAAATTTTAAAAATAGGACAGTACAACACAAACAGTGAACTCTAAGGTAGACCATGGACTATAGTTAATAGTTCCATTATAAAAATGTTCTTTGCATTAATGTGGTACTTTTTCCACAATTGATTAAAATGTTAATAATAGGGTAGTATAAGAGAACACTGTATTCTATGCATGATTTTTCTTTAAACCTACAATTTCTCTAATTCACAAAAAGCACTGCCTAACAATAAGGTGCCTAAAAAATAGGCTCTTCAATCATGAGGACATAAATAGATTAAAAGTAAATGAATGGAAAAAGACATATCATGATTATACTAGTCATATGGAAGCTAGAGTGGCTTTATTAATACTAACTAAATGTAGGTTTCAGAGAAAAGAATTTTATCGGGAATAAAAGGTTAAAACATGAAGGGTACATTTTTAAAATGCAAATATTTAAGCACCTATTAAGAGAACTTCAAATGCTTGAAGCAAAAATTGATATAAAAAGGAAAAAATAGACAAATTCAAAATTATAGTCAAAGATTTCAATATCCCTCTCTCAAAAATTGATAGAATAGTTACACAGAAAGTCAGTAATGATATAAAAGACAATAACAGCCTTATCAACCAGCTTGACCTAAGTGACATTTATAAAATACTCTACTCCATTCAACAAGAGCAGAAAGCAACTGCTTTTAAGTACACATAGAGCATTATTAATATAGAACATATTCGGAGACATAAACCAAGCATCAATAAATTTTAAAGGATTTAAGTCACACAAGTTATTTTTCTCTGAACTAAATGAATTTAATTAAAGGAGGAAGGGAGGAAGGGAGGAAGCGAAGAATCATCATTGGAAAATTCCCAAATATTTGGGAATTAAATAACATTTCTAAACAACATATGGGTCAAAGAAGAAATCAAAAGGGAAAGTAGAAACTATTTTTAATGGAATGAAAATGAAAACACAACATAACAAAATTTGTCTGATGCCACTAAATCAGCACTTAGAGAGAAACTTATTACATTAAATGAATATATCAGTAAAGAAGAAAGGTTTCAAATCAATGGCCTCCATTTTCACTTAAAGAAGCTAGACTAAAACATAAAATTATATACAATGTGAATACAGGAATGTAAATAATGAAAACCAGAGTAGAGATCAATAAAATAGAAAGCAAAATCAATTGAGAAAATCAATGAAACTAAAAGCAAATTCTTTGAGAAGATCAGTAAATTTGATAAACCTCTGTCTAGTGTGATAAGGTAAGGAGAAAGAGAAGACAATTTACCAATATTTACCAATATCAGGAATGAGAGAGGTGATATCACTACAGATTCTACTGACATCAAAAAGATAATAAGGGAATATTTATTATGCCAATAAATCCAACAACTTAGATGAAATGGAAAATCCTTTGAAAGAAACTATCAAAGCTCACTCAAGAAAAAAATATTAACGTATATGTTTTTAAAAATTGAATTTGTGGTTAAAGTCCTTTTACTACCATATTACTAGAAGGAAAGCTAAAAAATGCAACATGGGACTGTATAATATAGTGAAATATGAATATGGGTGATATTGCATATATAAGACTGTTTTTACGAAATATAAATATGAATATACTAGAGAGAAGGAAAAAGAATAGCAGCTATGTATGGCAGGGGAAGCATAGAGTGAATGAGACATGAGTTTTGTTTGTTTGGTTGGTTGGTTTTTACTTATTACTATTATTTTATTGGAATAATGAAAATGCTCTAAAAATGACTGAAGTGATGAATGCACAACTATGTGATTATACCGAATATCATTGATTGTACACTTTGGATGGATTTATGCTTTATTAATATGTATCAGTAAAATTGATTTGTTTAAAAAATTGAAATTTGTGGTTAAAATCCTTTCCACAAAGTAAACTCCAGGACCAAATGGTATCACTCTTGAATTCTGCAAACATTTAAGGAGGAAGCAATATCAATTCTATACAAACTCTCCCAAAAAACTCAAAAGGGGGAAATACTTCTCTATTCAATTCTCTGAGGCTAGCATTACCCTGACAAACTACACAAAGACTGCAAGAGAGGAAAACTACAGAATATCCCTCACTAAAATCTATGCAAATATTCTTTAAAAAGATATATTTCAGCAAATTTAATCCCAAAATACATAAAATGGATAATATATAAGGGCCAAGGGTACATTATCCCAGGAACACAGGGTTGGTGTAACGTTACAAAATCAAAGTAATTAATCATATTAAAAAACTAAAAATGAAAAACCATATGATCACCTCCATGCTGATAAAGCTTTTGGCAAAAATCCAACATAAATTCCTCTTAAAAACTCTCTGCAAGGCAGCCATAAAAGGGCACTTCCTCAACCTGACAAGTGGCATCTACCGTAAATATGCAACTAACATCACACTTAACAGTGAAAGACTGAATGTTTTCCCTGATCTGGAATAATATACACTTACCATTTTAATTCACAATGTCCTGGAGTTTCTGGACTATGTGGAAAGGCAAGAAAAACCAAAAAAAAAAAAAAAAAGGCATCTACATTGAGTATCTTTAGGGACAGACAATATCAAAACCTATATAGAAAATTCAATGAAATATGAAAAAAGCTGCTAGAAATATTGACTGAGTTTAGCAAGGTTGCAGGATAAAAGATCAATATAGATAAATCAATTATAGTTCTCTATACTACAAATGGACAATCATAATTTTAATGAAATAAACAATAGCATTTATAATAGAAACAAAAATATAAAATACGTAGCAATAAATCTGATATTAGATGTGAAAAATCTGTGCATTATAAACTAAAATGCTGCTGAACAAAATCAAAGTAAACCTAAAAAGAGAGACAGAGATACCTTGTTCATGAGTCAATTCTCTCTAGATTACTTATAGATTCAATACCATTCCTATCAAAATTCCAGATGGCTGTTTTGCTGAAATTGAAAAACTGCTGCAAAATTCACAGGGAAATGCAAATAGTCAAACAAACTGAAAATGAGGAATAAATTTGGAGGGTTAACAGCACCTGATTTCAAGACTTCTCATTGATAGATAAGACCATCAAAGTTAAGAACTTCTGAAAGTTGAGAGAATTAAAAACCAAGCCACAGATTGGGGGTGGGGGTAGGGGGTTGAATTCCAAATTCTATTGTTGATAAAGAACTTGTAGGTAAAATATATTTTAAAAATATAAACTCAATAATAACAATACAAGCAACCCAAAAAGGAAAATATCAAAGATTTACAGATTGCAGAAAAGCACATGCAAAGATATCCAACATCATTATCCATTAGGGACTATAAATTGAAACCACAGTAAAAAACCACTACATACATACTAAAATGGCTAAATGAAAAAGCCTGAGCATACCATATGTTGGCAAGAATGTAGAGGAACTGGTATTCTTATCCACTGTTGGTGGGAAAGTAACATGTTGTAACCACTTTGGAAAACAGTTTAGCTGTTTAAAAGTTAAACATACACCTATGATATAATCCAGCCATTTCACTCCTAAGTATTAAATCAAGAGTTTAAAAAGTATATGTTATTTAAAATAAAAACTTGCATATAAATGTTTGTAGCAGCTTTATTTGTAATAGCAAAACACTGGAAACATCCTAAGTGTCCATCAACAGAACAATGGATAAAAAAAACTGTGATATAATTATACACTGTAATGTTACTCAGCAATAAAAAGGATTGAACTATTTACATATTCTACAACATGGATGGATCTCAAAATAATTGTGCTGAGTAAAAGAAGCCAGACCCTCCCCAAAAAGGAGTACGATTGTATGATTCTATTTATATAAAATTCAAGGAAATGCAAAATAATGTAGAGTGATATAAAACATATTCATGTTTGCCTAGGGATTGGAGGGGAAGTGAATGGTAGAGACGGGAGGGAGGGATTTCAGAGGGGCATGAGGAAGCTTTTGGAGGCAATTAATATAATATACTCATTATCATGATTGAGGCAATGGGTATATACATATGTCAAAACTTATCAAATTGTACACTTAAATGTGTGCAGTTTGTTGTATCTTAATTATACCTCAGTGAAATTGCTAAAAATTAAATTAAATTAAATATATACAGGGCTAGAGGCAAGAGATACCTAAATCCCTCTACCACAGGTCTTACATGGTTAAAAACTTCCAAGGTCAGAGCCTATGGCAGCCATTGAGGTGTGGCATTCAAATCTTTAAGAGAATCTGCTGCTGACTGACAGTTCCAGCTGCTGCCTCTTGGCATCCACTACCGTGTTAGCAGAATGGCCACCCTTCCCCCAGGCTGTCCCCAGCCATGACACAATGCTGGTCCACTCTGCCCAAGGTGGGACTCTTCCAATGAACAACCTCTGCTCAGGGACTCTGCTTCAGCCTGGCCAAAGCTTTCTCAGAACCACACTGTGGTCTGTGACTCTTCCTACCAATCCTTCTTTCTCTCTCTCCTTTCGTAGGTATAAGACTTGCATCCTAGTCTGAAAGTTCCCTGCTTATTTCAATGGCTCTCCCCTTTTAAGTTACACAGGTCTTTTCCACCCCCTCCACCCCCTACAAAATTTCTTGCACATCTAATCTCATCTTGACAATTGCTTCTCAAAGAACCTAAACTCACAAAGGGGCCAATCTGTCTGGGAAAGCAACCTATCTGCAATCATCCACAGTGGTGAGTGTAGAACAATGCTTGTCTCCCAAACAAAGAGATGTGCTCTTTGGTATAAAAGAAATCTCCAGGGATGACTCCAACATCCAACATTCACTGGCTACAATTTCGTGTCAGCAAAATCCCACAACCATCTCATTTATTCACTTACTAATCACAGAGGTGCTGGGATGAGACTCTGCAGAAGCCACAGTGGAGGACAGAGGATCTGTCAATTGGTCTCTGAAACCCATCATTGGTGTTTCTCCAAGGCTGAGTGCACCACCCTCTGTGCTAACTGATGGGGTGGTAAGGGGAGAAGATCATAAGGAGAGAATGTGTATCTCCTTCTCCACTGAGGATGGGAACAGAGAATTTGTGGATATTGCCTTAAGAACTACTCACAGGAGAAAGATAATTCTGGAAGGCTATGGAGTAGCTCCCAATCTTTCCAATGGCCATGTTTAAGAAAGCAAACAAAACAAAAAGGCTTAGATGATCCTTTCCTGGACAAAGCACACAGGAGGGCAACCCTGAGGTGGCAATACTGTTGGGGGATGGCACTGAGGTAGCTAGCCCTGACCCATCTGAGGAAGCAGATTAACACGTCCTCTTGTCATGTATTAACACAGTCTTCAGATGTGAGGCTTGAGAGTCGTGATATATGGAAAAGAGCCCTAGAATTGAGTCACTATCCTGGTTTCTGCCATTTGAACTTAGAGAAGTAAAAGTTAACTTCTCAGAGCCTTGGTGTGGTAGAATGAATTATAGAACCAGCCAAAAGACATTTTCTTAATCTTAACCTGCATCCCTGTAGGTGTGAACCCACTTGTAAATAGGACGTTTTGAAGATAAATTCTCAGTAAGGTGCACCGAATCTTCTATGACCCTTTTTAAGTAGGACCCAACTGAATCAGGGTGGGCTGAAATGTGTAATACTGAAGTCCTTTGTAAAAAGAAGAAATTCAGACACAGACTTCAGAGAAAACCTACAGGGAGGAGCCAGAAGCCAGACAAAGTGGAAACCAGGAAAACAGACATAAGGAGAGGAAACAAGGCCATGTGACTAAAGGCAGACATGCAAGCCAAGGAACAAGGATTGCAGCAGGCCAGCACCAGCGCGGCAGACTTCAGGGAGAAGGCGTGATCTGGCCCACCCCTTGGTTTAGGGCTTCTTGCCTCTGAAGCTGCAAGCCAATAAATACCTGTTGTTAAACACACCCACTATGTGGTATTTTTCATAGCAGCCTGTCAGACAGAGACCCTTGGCTTCCTCATCTGTAAAATGGGAGTACAAACATTATGGATCATCAATAGATGGGAAGAGTACTTTGTGGACTTTATAAACTAACACAGGCCAAACTAAAGGCTGTAATTTCCAGAGACAGAACAAATGATGAGGGCAGGTGGAGGAATTAGTGAATGTGTGTATCGAAAGTGAACCAGAACTCACTCAGCCACTCACTCTCTCTGAGCTGGCCCCCACCCTCAAGGAAGATAGGCACCTACTCTATGACTGTTTAAGTTCCAGGATGGAGGGACAAGCAGTTATCATATAACCATTTAAGGTCTAGGACAGGGAGATAAACAGCCCAATGCAATGAAGAGCTTACGTTCTGCAATCGGGGGAAACAGAGACTGTGGCAGCCTGAGGAAGCCCTTCTTCTAGGCTAGCAGTCAGCCAACCATTCCACAGAGGCAAAAATCACCCTACTAACCAGCAATTACCAAAGGAAACAGATTCTAGAGAACTCAGTGGCACACCACGATCTCCTGAGAAGGAAGGCTACAAGTTGGCCTAAAATCAGTAACATTTCATTACAGATAAGAAAATAGGTTCTGGTCTTGACAAAGAAGGTGGGTATAAAAGGTGAGGACTTCTTTACTTTGAAAACTGTCCCCTAGGATGGAACAAACATAACTCATTTTATTCATTTTATTATTTACAACTATCATCCCCAGAATTTATTGATCACTTTCTATTTTCCACATATTTTCACATCTGTTATTTTATTTAATCCCCATAACCATACAACAGGGTCTTTATTATATGTATGTTTTACAGCATTGACAGTTTCCAAAATTACCGATGCTCAGTCGATTAAGTAACTGGCCAAAAAATCAAAACTAGTGATCCTAACCTAGATCCCATCTAATTCCAACCACATGATGTCTCTTCCTCATATAGGCATTGACAGGGAAATAAATCTCAGCTTCTCTGAAGCTTGGTGAAGACAGTTTATTAAGAGGTAAAGATTGTTTTAATGAATAATAATAAATTAGGGCAGCCACACATGGACACACTGCTGATGTGAGAAGCACCATTTAAATAGACCATGATGTAAATTTAAATGGTATTTCCTGCAATTGTGCAACCGTGAATACAATAATTTCCTATATGTTTACAATACTTTGCAATTTAAAAAGGGCATTCACAGCATTTAAGCTTCACAACAGCACTGCTCTTGCAGTTTCTCAATTTACAAAAGAGGAAATGAGATCTAGAGAGAATATAAGTAAAGATCTTTTATGAAATTTCCAGGATTTGAATCTTCTAAGTCCTATTTCAGTATTCTTTTCTTTATAGCAAATGAATCTACATTGGCTTTTGTCCTGCATTTCTTAAATGTGAACCTCTTTTTGACCTGTCAGTTTCTAAGATCTAGCAGTTAAGCGAGTGCACCTGGAATAAGTGGGCCCGAGGAGGAGATCCAGAGCCTTTGTAGTGCCAGATATTGGTCCACCCCACCCCCATCCTGTTCACTGCTTCTCCAAAGGGATTAATATAAGCTCCCTACAATCAAGAACTTTAAGCATGTTTGGTAGACCAGCAAGAAAGGAACAGGAGAGGTGAAGATACTGCAACCTGCCGCTGGAGCAGGGGGCAGGGGTTTAGAGAAGCCAATACCTCAGGCAGAGCCGGAGGGAAAACTTGGAATCCTCATGGTCTAAATGAACGTGTGGTCTGGCCTTTGAGAAGATGCAAACAGGAAACACAGTGCTTTCCTATCATTGTAGAGACTGAGCCATAACCCAGGCTAGCCCAGGCCAAAACTCTGGGCCTTGTAGAATCGTGGCTTTCGACTTTGGAAATTACTTCTGCTATGACAAGCAGGACTTCTTCAATTTCCCACCTACACTCCCGGATTCATGCTGACAGCATATAACAATTAATGCCCAGGAACACAGGTACTTGTGTACCATATAAGCCACATTCACCAAAAACAATATATGTCCTAAAACACAAGCATCATAAATAATACACACATACACAAATACACACACACACATTATTCAGACCTTATATTTCACACATGCTTGTCCAAAAACACATATATCATGGAAAATGATTTCATATAAAAATACTACACAGAACAGATATATGCCCAAACATAAAACACCATACATGCCCAAAGGTATAGCTGTCCCAATCCTACCATTTCATGCCCTCGTGCTCTACAGTCTAGATATTACAAACATGAACAGAAGATACAAGCAACCTGCTTACCCAGACGCACGTGTAGATGCAGATACCAGCATACTCACATAGACACACATCAACTACAACTAACAGGTACCACATAAAGACAATAAATGCACCACCAGAAACATTATTTATCAAACATATACCCGCCAGCTCTTGGAGAGAATGTAGCCAAACAGGAACACTCACTCACTGTTGGTGGAAATTTAAAATGGTGCAGCTGCCATGGAAGACAGTTTGGTGGTTCCTCAGAGAATTAAGTACAGAATTACCATATGACCCAGCAATCCTAACTACTACTAGATATATATACCCAAAAGAATTGAAAGCAAGGACTCAAACAGATACTTGTACACCAATGTTCATAGGGGCATTATTCACAATTGCCAAAAGATGGAAGCAACCCAAATGACCATCAACCGATGAATGGATAAATAAAATGTGGTATATATATGTGTGTGTATGTGTTTGTGTGTGTGTGTGTGTACACACACACAATGGAATATTTTCAGGTGAAAAATGGAATGACACCTACAGCAACATGGATGAAACTTGAAGACATCAAAAGGACAAATAGTTTATGATCTCAATGAAATGAAATAACTAGAATAAGCAAATTCATAGGCTTATTAGAATGTAGGTTAACAGGGGCCAGGATAGGGGTAGGAAATGGGAGTTAATACTTAAGTTGTACAGAGTTTCTATTTGGGTTGATGGAAAAGTTTTGTTAATGGATGTTGGTAATGGTAGCACAACATTGTGAACATAATTAACAGCCCTGATTTATATATTTTAAAAGGCGAAATTTTAGGTTGTATATATGTTACTAGAAGAAAACTTTTTAGAAAACCATAGGTTTGTACAGCACAAACAGTGAGCTCTATTGTAAACCATGGACCATGGCTGATAGGACAATTATAAAAATGTTCTTTCTTGAATTGCAACAAATGTACCACATTAATGCAAGATGTTAATAATAGGATGGTATATGGGAATGCGCTTTTTTATGTATTACTTTTCTGTAAATTTAAACTTCTCTAGTAAAAAAAAAAACCATGAAGAGAAGAAACTTCCAAAAGAAAAAACCTATACATGCCAGGACACAGCTACCACATGCTTACCAAGAGATGGCATTTACTCCATGTATACACATGCAATAAAAATCACATATACCCACAAAATCATAGAGCTAACAGCGCTCACAGCACTCATGTACTGCTTCCAGTAGAGCCACATATGTGCACACTCATATGCACTGGTAGCTTCCACATAAATATACACACATGCACATACAGAAACTTTAACACTGGGGCTGGCTCGATAGCCCAGTGGATAGGGCACCGGCATACCACATGGGAGGCCCCGGGTTCGGTTCCCGGGGACCTCTCCTAGCAGGCAGACCGCCTTGAGAATGGCAAGCTGCCATGGGCGGGCCAGAGCCGCCGTGGGCAGGGCAAGAAGCTGCCACGGACAGGGCAAGAGCCGCCATGGGCAGGGCAGGTCGCCCGTGAATGGAGCGCAGCCAGCCACCCGCGAACTGAAAGCCGGCCGTGAATGGAAGCAGAAGCCGCCCACAAGCGGGGAAAGCCACGCCTGCGCAGTGACCACTCTCGGCGTGTCGCCGCAGTGGGGGGGAAGGGGAGATATGTAATAAAATAAATAAATCTTTTTAAAAAAAAAAAAAAGAAACTTTAACACTTTCTCCTTCTCTCTGGTCATCATCTTCCTCCCCTCCCTCCAATTACTATAACCCAAACACCTTTATTAACCCTAACCATCACTGTGTAACAATGGTGTAATCTAAACAAGAAGCTTCATAGCACTGATGTTTGTCACCCCCTCACATACACCCAAGACACTAGTAAGGACACATGGGAGCAAGAATAATTAAAATCATACATTATGAATGAATTGTGAAGTGTGGGCATGTATATCCTTCCATTCTATACACATAGAGAAGACTGCATCTTCTATTTGGGAGAGAATAAGAATGCAAGGCAATCATAATAGAGAGAAAATACATGCAGACAGCATTCATAGCTCTTTCTCCAGGATGGCCTATCCAGACTGTGTCAGCAGTTCTTTTGTATTGGCACAGGTTGGAGACAGGAATCTAAGGCTTATTTGGATAACCAGAAACAGACAGCTCAGCGGGTTGGATGCTCCAATCACCAAGGATCCTAATCCTCCCACATTCAGTAGAGATTGAGGACACTGGGAAGGTTATCCTGCTCACCTGCCATCTTGTGAGAACATATAGAGGACTCGTGAACGGATCTCCTTGGTCTTAGCTCCATAGACGATGGGGTTGACCACAGGTGGTAGCAGTAGATAGACATTAGCCATAACTACATGGAGTAGGGAGGTGGGGCCACCCAGCCTGTGCACCACTGAGAGCCCAATGAGGGGCACATAGAAGACCAGGACTGCACAGAGATGTGAAATGCAGGTGTTGAAAGCCTTGAGTGCCACCCCCCGAGAGGAGAGCTCCAACACAGCCCGCAGGATGAGGATGTACGAGAAGCCAATGAAGAGGGAGTCCACACCCATGACTGAGAGGATGATGAAGAGTCCATAGACTACATTGACCGTGGTGTCAGTGCAGGACAGCTTCATAATATCTTGGTGCAAACAGAAGGAGTGTGTTACAGTATGTGTTTGACAGTATGACAGCCGTTTCAGGATGAAGGGCAGTGGGAAGAAGAGTACAAATCCCCTGGCCAGAGAGGCAAGTCCAATCTTGGCCACAGTGGGTCCTGTGAGTACAGAAGCATGGCGCAGAGGGTGGCAGATGGCCACAAAGCGATCAAAAGCCATGGCCAGCAGGATGGCTGACTCCATGGCTGAAAGGGCATGGATAAGGAACATCTGGGCCAGGCAAACATTAAACTCGATCTCCTGGATGCCTGTCAGAAAGAGGCTGGCCATCTTGGGCATGGTGACAGAGGAGAGGACTAAATCGATGGTAGAGAGCATGGCCAGGAAGAGGTACATGGGCTCGTGCAGGCGCCTTTCCACTCGGATGATGAGCACGATGGCTAGGTTGCCCAGGGTGGCCAGGGCATACATAAAACACAGTGGGAAGGCCAGCCAAAAGTGTACGTTAGGCTCCAAGCCGGGGATGCCCACCAGCAGGAAGTATGCTGGATGGACCAGAGTTCCATTCTGAGTAGCCATGATGGGAACCAAGATCTGGGGCTTCTGCATCCTAAATCCAGTGTCTATGAAAGGGAAGAGGAAGAGCATTGTTCAGTCTAGATTCAGAGTTCAGAGAGGACCTATAAGGAAAAGGCATTAGAGTAGTGACAGTAGAAAGCAGACAAATTAAGTCTATCTAGTAATTTTGAACCCCAGCCTCTCTCTGCTCTGAGTCTCCTCATACACACCTGCCTGGACGCCCTGAACCTCGCCCCGACCTTCGAAGGTTCCAGTGCTACATGAGCAGAATCCATCAGTCTCTGTGTGAGGGCCCACTTGGAGAACATGGACAATAGTTCTTCATTCTCAGAGCTGATGTTGTGGACCAGCATTGCTTTCAGCCACTTCTTGAAAGGAGCAGATAGGCTTATACAGAAGCTTCCATGCTGATCCTAGCTCCCTGGGGTCATGGTGGGTATAGGGCTGGTTTGGGCCCAGACTTAAGAGATTCAGTTCCAGGTTGCATGTAAGACCCACTCTAACCTGATTCAGGGCAGGTTCATACGGAGGTGGAACGTGGGCAAGGATTTCAAGAGAAACAGATTTTGGTTTCAGCCTGAGCAGCATTTCTCAAACATCCCTGATAAGAATCATCTGGGGTGGTTGTTGAAAACACCACCCCCATGTTCTATTCCAGGCCCCAAAAATCAGAATTTCCAGGGGAAGGGCCCTGGAAATCTGTTTTAACAGGAATTGTCCCCACTCACCTACCCAGTGATTCTTTTTATCAGAGAAACTTGGGGAATGCTTTGGGGGGAGGGAGCTAGAGCTCTCATTTCCAGGCCCCACATAGGCCAGAATCTGTCCACATAAGAATCAGTCCCAGGTTGTGCTTGGCTGTGGCATGACAGAAACCAGGTGCAGCTGACACATGGAAAGAAAATCGGTCAGCGCTGCTGCCAGAAGGGTCTGCACCCTCAGGCACCCTTCTCCACTTACTCTCCCTGGCGATCACACTAACACCCCAGGCCTCAACCACCTTTCTCTATGCAGACCACTCTGCTCTAAACCTCTCTCCTGAGATCCAGACCCACACAACCTAATAGCTCCTTGATAGTGCTACCTGGATAGGCTACAGGCCTCACACTCATCATGTCCCAAACAGGACCCCGTGCAAGCCTGCACCTGGCTCCCTTCCTGATTGCAGTGAATGGTACCACTGGGCCACCCAGTCATAAGCAGGTATCCTGATTCCCTGCTCCTTCACCTCTGCACGTGATTTAGCTGTTCCAATTCATCTGTCCTGGACTCTTCCCTTATTTGACCCAACCCACCCCCACCCCCAACAGACACACACACCTCACTACAGCCACCCCGATTACAGAAAAAGCTTCCTAACTAGCTTCCCTGCCTCCAAACCCAGTCCACCCTCCACACTGCTATCTAAACAGCAAAACGGGATGTATCAGGAACCTCTTTAGCAAATTACTGGTGACCTCCATAGCCTTTAGAATAAAATCCAAATCCCAGACTCTGGTATTCAAGGCCCTTCACAGTGTGGTCCCAACTTAATTTTCCAACCCAGCTTCCCAGTTTCCTTCTGCAGTACCAATCACCCCCCACCGCACACGGTGCACGCACGCGCACAAACACACACATCCCGTTTCCTCCCTCAGTAAATTTATCCCCCTTGCCTTATTTCTTCAGTGAAGAGTGGGACGCTGGAGTTAGGGATTCTTGTCCTGACAAATGGGTAGGAAAAGCTTGCAGTGGGTCTCAGAAGGGTTTGAAGAAATTCCTCCTTGGATAGGTCACAAGAACGGGGCTCCTGGCCGCTGGAATCTGGGTAGGGTGCAGGCGGAAAAGGTCTCTGCCTCTCTAAGCAGCCAGGCTGCCTGAGCTGTCCTTACGCAGTGCGCCCTCCCAGCCCGGCCTCGGCAAACTTCCCAGCGTCAGGGGAAGCAGCCCCTAGCATCTACTCCCTGAGCTGAGCCTGGTGCACTCAGGACCAATGCTTCTTCTCCGGGCGGCCTCCTATATAAAGCTTCCCTGGGGACCCTAAGGAGTGTGAGAGGCGGTGAAGCCGTGAACTGGGGGTTTCTTGGGACCGATGCACCGCCCAGGCGCCCAAGGAGAGCTGAGCTCTGACTCCAATTCTGCTCTCTTTTACTATTCTTCTGAGGGCAACCTTGGAGACCAGGGGGATGGGAAGCACCATGGGGTGGAGAAGAGAAGAAGAAAGACCGCAGCCAGAAGAGAAGGCGCTACTGGACTGGAGCAGGGGCGCACA
>PVKH010021717.1:0-14259 GCA_004027955.1 Chaetophractus vellerosus | reverse complement strand
TCATGGTAGACTGGGCTGGGTTTCAACCCCTCCTTGCTGAGCCATGCCTGGTGCTGGGAGCCTTCCCATGCAGTATTCTCCAGAGACCCTCAGAGACCCAGGCAGACAGGGGTGTGGCCTAGGATTGCAGATGAGTCTCAGAGAGGTTAAGTGGCTGCCCAAGGTCACCCAGCCTGGGGGCAGGAGAACTGAGATTCAGACCCAGCCCACAGAGCCTCCCTTCTAGGTGGTCTGTTGTCAAAGCCCCCAACTCCACTACTCTCTGTAATATCTTAATTATAACTGTGTGGGGGCAAACTCTCCCTGTGACCACACAAGAAGCAATGGATGTAAAGCAAATCACAGGGGTTGGGAGCCAGATAGACCTTGATTTAAATCCTGGCTGGTTACTGCTCCAAGTCTCAATTTCTTTATCAACAAAATAGGAACGTGTATTGTCAACCTACAGGATGAGAGGAGCTAATAAAGGTGCAGCTTCTGACACGCAGAAGGTGCTCAGGAGGCACCGGCCCCTTCTGCTGTGCACTGGCCCCTGGTCCGTCCAGCTGGATTTGATCCTTGGGAAGAGGTTGAACTGGGTCTGGTGGGGCGTGGAGCAGACCTGCCCTTCCTGACATCCAGCTCAGCAGTGAGGGACAGTCCCAAATCCCACAATCCATACATGGTCATTGAGGACTCAAGGTGTTCCAGGTGCCGTGAGGATACAGAGATGACCCTGGCTTGTTCTCCCACACCAGTAAGTTCACAGCCAACTGGGGGAGATGACCCTGGGGCATTGGAGAGAGTCCAGTCCCAAAGGTGGGGGCAGAGAAGAGGGGGAAGGATCTGAGACAGAGCCACTGGGAGTGGCAGAGGAGAGACTCTGGGTAAGGCATGGAGCAGCTGCTTTCTACACGTGTTTCTTGAGCAAGTCGGTCTTCTCCTGGGGACAGAAGGAGCATGATTCTATCTAAAGGTCCAGGACAGCTAGAGGCCTGGTCCAAGGTTGAGGTAAGAAGAAAAAGGAAATACATATATTTACAGCTCCAAACTGTCATCTCAGTGTCTGTTCCCCAATTATTAATAAGGGAATGGACATTTGTGTTCAAAATCTCATTTATTTCTAGCAAACTACCCCGAGATAGCTTGACACAAACTATCCCATGTGTCAGGTAAAGAAATTGAGGCTGAAAGATGCTGAGTGACTATCCCAGGGTCACACAGCTCATAAGAGCCAAGATTCAAACCCAGGTGTACCTGGCTCCAAGGATCATGACTTTCCCACTTGCCATTGGGCCTTTCGCATCAGCAGGCTCCACTGGACAGCATTTGTTTTCCCTGAAAACTACAGGCATCTGGAAAATGCCTGCAGCTCCTCTCTCTCCCTGCTTTGGCTCTAAGACAGGATGTGTCTCCAGGGAGAGGTGGGACGATTGACTTAACTCTTCCTAGTCTTGCTCAGATGTCAGCATAAGCCCAGGGAGCCTGGCACAGGCCTGTGAGTGAGTCCTGTGATTCGGAGCCGATCTCTCACCGTGCAGAACAAGCCCAGCGATTCAGGTCTGAGGGTGAGTTCCCCTTACTGTGAGCACCTGCTTTTTCATAAAGTAGCCTCTTAGCATTCTGGCTGAGCACCGTGGCTGCAACTTAATTTCAAGTTGGCGTACTTCATATGCTGAAAGGCACAAACTCTGGATGAAAATCTATGTTTAATTTTACTGTAATTCTTTCTGCAATTATTTAATTCTCATATCCCCTGTGGCAGGACCTCTATCTTCTTCATCGTCTACTCTTTTTGCCTGGCATATATATTAGGCACATATTAAACATTTACTGAATGGTTCAATAAAGGACACAATGAAAGGGAAAAATGGGTTCTAGCAACCCAATTATAGTTTCTCCATGCAACAGGGAAACTCCAGTGGAATTCCAGAAGCAAAGATGGTGGTGAAGAGGGAATTGAGAACAGTAATGGTACTAGATGAAATACTGCATGGTTATGGAGGCCAACAGTTTTTTAGTGAGAGAGATGTAGTGTATCGATCAGCGATTGCTGCATAATAAACCACCCCAAAACTTATTGGTTTAGAATAACGAGTAATTTTTTTTTTTTTTAGCACAGGGGTCTGTGGAAGAGCTAGGTGCTTCTGCTGATCTGAAGAGGGTTTGGCTGATCTTGGTTGAATGTGCTCATGCGTCTCTAGCCAGCTGGTAAATTGGCTGGGGCTGGCAAGTCTAGGATGGCTTCAGCTGGGATGGCTGGAGGCTGTTTCGTGTGGCCTCATCTTACTTGTCCAGCTCAAACTTGTCCTTATGGTAAAGACAAAAGTTTAAAAGAGAGGGTGGAAACATACAAGGCATTTTGAGGTACAGACTGGGAACCCACACATCACTTCCTCCATATTCTATGGGCCAAAGCAAATCACAGGACAAGGCCAGTTTCAAGAGTTGGAGAAACAGATCTCATCTGTTGATGGGATAAGCAGTAAAGTCACATTTCAAAGGGCCAGGATGCAGATAGAGGGCAAGTATTGTGGTCAATTTTCTAATTTATTTACTATTTGAAAAATGTTTTCTTTATTAGAGAAGTGGGTTTTCAGAACAATCATGCATAAAATATAGGATTCCCATATAACACCCTGCCACCAACACCTTGCATTGGTATGGAACATTTGTTACAATTGATGATAGTATATTTTTATAATTGTATTATTAATTAAAGTCCTTCATTTAACTTTAACTACACTTACCTACCTCGGTGCTGCTATCTACACTCACAATATTGCATTACCATCACCTCTGTCCACCTCCAAACCACTACAATCAACCTAATTATAAATTCTGCACACATTAAGCATCAACTTCCTTTTCTCTACCCCCACTCTACCTCTAACATAATGCCCTCAAGGGTCTTCCGTGTTGTCGAATGCATCAGTATTTCATTCCTTCTTACAATGAATAATACTCCAGTGCATGCATATACCACATTTTGTTTATTCATGGGCATTCGGGTTGCTTCCATCTTTTTAGCAATTGTGAAAGGTGCTGCCAGGAACACTGGTGTGCATATATCTGTTCTTGTCCCTGCTTTCAGTTCTTCTGGGTAGTGGGATTGCCAGCTCAAATGGCAATTCTATATTTAGCTGTCTGAGGAATTGCCACACTGTCTTCCACAGTGGCTGCACCCTTCTAAATTCCCACCAGCAATGAACAAGAGTGCCTATTTCTCCACATCCTCTCCAACACTACAGTTTTCTGTTTTTTTTAAAGGTGGCCAGTCTAGTCTGTAGGTGTGAAATGATAGCTCATTGTGGTTTTGATTTGCATTTCCCTAATAGCTAGTGATGGTGAGCAAATTTTCATGTGCTTTGTAGCCATTTGTATTTCTTATTTGGGAAAATGTCTATGTTGTTTGTGTTTCTATTGTTGAGTTGTAGAATCTCTTTATATATGCTGGATATTAGGGGCTTATCAGATATATGGTTTCCAAATATTTTCTTTCATTGAATAGGTTGCCTTTTCACTTTCTTGACAAACTCCTTTGAAGAACTTCTTTTTTTTTTTAAATTTTGAGAATGCCACATTTATCTAACTTTTCTCTTGTTGCTCTTGCTTTGGGTGTAAAGTTTATGAAACTGTTGTCTACCGGAAGATCTCGAAGATGCTTCTAGATGGTTCCTATATTTAGGTCTTTGCTCCACCCTGAGTTGATTTTTGTATAGGATGTAAGATAGGGGTCCTCTTTCATTCTTTTGGATATGGATATCCAGCTCTCCCAGCACCACTTGTTGAAGAGACTATTCTATACCAGTTGAGTGGAATTGACAGCCTTGTCAAAATATCAGTTGACTGTAGATGTGTGGGTCTATTTCTGAACTCTCAGTTTGATTCCATTGATCAATATAGTTGTGCCAGTACCATGCTGTTTTGACCACTGTAGCTTTGTAATATGCTTTAAAATTAGGTAGGGTGAGTCTTCCAAATTCATTTTTCTTTTTTCAAGATGTTTTTGGCTATTCAGGGCCCCTTACCCTTCCAAATAAATTTGATAATTGGCTTTTCCATTTCTGCAAAAAAGAGCTGATGGAATTTTCATTGGGATTGCATTGAATCTGTAAATAAATTTGGGTAGAATTGACATCTTAACAATATTTATTCTTTCAATCCATAAGCATGGGATGTCCTTCCATTCATTTAGATCTGTTTTGATTTCTTTTAGCAATGCTGTGTAGTTTTCTGTGTATAAGTCCTTTACCTCCTTAGTTAAATTTATTCCTGGATATTTGATTCTTTTAGTTGCTATTGTAAATGGAATTTTCTTCCTAATTTCCTCCCAATTTTATATACCAGCTTGCTCATTACTGGTATATAAAAACACTACTGATTTTTGCATGTTGCTCTTATGTCCTATTACTTTGCTGAACTCGCTTTTTAGCCCTACTAGCTTTGTTGTAGTTTTTGGGGACTTTACATATTTATAGGATTGTGTCATCTGCAAATACTGAAAGTTTTACTCCCTTCCTTTCCAATTTTGATATCTTTTATTTCTTTTTCTTGCCTAACTTCTTTAATTCCTTTTAGCAATGTTTTGTAATTTTCTATGTACAAGTACTTTACATCCTTGTTTAGATTTACTCCTTGTTATTTGATTCTTTTATTTGCTATTGTGAATGGAATTTTTTTCTTGGTTTCTACTTCCAATTCTTCATTGCTTGTGTATAGATTTTTGGGTGTTGATATTTACTCCACCATTTTCCTGATTTCATTTATTAGCTATAGTAGCTTTGTTGTGGATTTTTCAGGATTTTCTGTTTATAGAATTTATCATCTGCAAATAGGGATAGCTTTACTTCTTCTTTTCCAATTTGGATGTCTTCTATTTATTTTTCTTTCCTAATTGCTCTGGCAAGGACTTCCAGTACAATGCTGAATAACTGGTGACAGTGGGCATCCTTGTCTTGTTCATGATCTTAGAGGGAAAGTTTTCAGTCTTTCACCAATAAATAGGATGTTAGCTGTGGTCTTTTTATATATGCCCTTTATCATGTTAAGGTAGTTTCCTTTGATTCCAAGTATTCTAGGTATTTTTACCAAGAAAGGATGCTGTATTTTGTCAAATGCCTTTTCTGGATCAATTGAGATGATCAGATGATTTTTCTCCTTCATTCTGTTAATGTGGTAGGTAACATTAGTTGATTTTCTTATGTAGAACCAATCTTGCACATCAGGGATAAATCCCACTTAATCATGGTGTATAATTCTTTTAATATGCTGTTGGATTAGATTTGCTAGTGTTTTGTTGAGGATTTTTGCATCTATATTCATAAGAGATATTGGTCTGTAGTTTTCTTTTCTTGTGGTATCTTTATCTGGCTTTTGTATGAGGGTGATATTGGCCTCATAAAATGAATTAGATCGCTCCTCTTCTGAGAGTTTCTGCAGAATTGGAGTTCATTCTTCCTGGAATGTTTGGTAGAATTCCCCTCTGAAGCCATCTGGTCCTGGGCTTTTCCTTTGGGAGGCTTTTGATTACTGGTTCAATCTCTTTACTAGTGATTTGTTTCTTGAGATCTTCTATTTCTTCGTGAGTCAATGTACGTAGTTTGTATCTAAGAATTTGTCCATTTCATCAAGCCAATCTAATTTATTGATTTACAGTACCAATAATATCTACTTATTCTCCTTTTTATTTCAGTGGGGTCAGTAGAAATGTTCCCCTTTTCATTTGTGATATTTATTTGTATCCTTTCTTTCTTTTTTTTTTTTTAAAGATTTATTTTTATTTATTTATATATCCCCCCCTTGTTGCTTGCACTCGCTGTGTTCATTTGCTTTGCGTTTTTCTGTGTCTGCTTGTCTCCCCCTGCTGCGGCATCCCTCTGAGTCAGCTCACCATGCACCGGCTTGCCTGCTCGCAATGGCTTGCCTTCTCCAGGAGGCCCCAGGAACCGAACCCGGGGCCTCCCATGTGGTAAACCAGAGCCCTACCAATTGAGCCACAGCTGGTTCCCTGTATCCTCTCTTTTTACTTTGTCAGCTTAGCTAAAGTTTTATTGATTTTGTTGATATTTTCAAAGAACCAAGTTTTGATTTTGTTGATTCTCTCTATTTTTTTCCTATTTCATTTATCTCTACTCTAATCTTTGTTATTTTCTTCCTTCTGCCAACTTTGGGTTTAGTTTGAGCTTATTTTTCTAGTTCTTACAGTTTTGAGTTTAGATCTCTGATCTGAGGTCATTCTTCTTCTGTAATATAAGCATTTAGAGCTGTAATTTTCCCTCTCAGCACTGCCTTCTGCATCCCATAAATTTTGGTATGTTGTATTTTCATTTTCATTTGCTTCAAGGTATTTCCTAACTTTGTTTCTAATTTCCTCTTGTACCCATTGGTTGTTTAAGAATATGTTGTTTAATTTCCACATGGTTGTGAATATTTCCTTTCTCCCTCTGTTATTGATTTCTACCTTCATTCTGTTATGGTCAGAGAATATACATTGTATTATTTCAATATTCTGGAATTTATTGAGACTTGTTTTGTGACCAAACTAGGGTCTATCTTGGAGAATGATCCATGTGCACTTGAGAAGAATGTGTATTGTGTTTTCACTGGGTGCAATGTTCTAAATATGTCTAAGTCTAGTTGATTTAGTGTAGCATTCAAGTCCTATACTTCCTTATTGCTCTTCTGACTAGATGTTCCATCCATTATTGAGAGTAGTGTGTTAAAGGCTCCTACTAATAATGTAAAACTGTTAATTTCTCCCTTTAAATATGTAAGTATTTGCTTCATATATTTTGGGGCTTTTCTGTTAAGTGCATATATATTTATAATTGTTACATCTTCCTTTTGAAATGCCCCTTTTATCAGTATGTAATGACCATCTCTGTCCTGTGTAACTATTTTTAACTTAAAATCTGTTTTATCCTATTTAGAATAGCCACTCCAGCTCTCTTTTGGTTACTACTTGCATGGCATATTTTTTTTCGATCTTTTCACTGTTAACCTATTTGTATCTGTTACTTTAAGGTGAGTCTTTTGCAGACAGCAATAGTGGGGTCATGCTTTTTCATCCATTCTGCCAATTTCTGCCTCTTGACTAGAGAAGTTAATCCATTTACAATTAAAGTCGCTACTGATAATACAGGACTTTATTTTGCCATTTAGCCATTGTAAATATTTTACCTTTTTTTTGTCCCTAACTTCCATTAAAGCCCACTTTTATATTTATTTGCTTTTTTGTGGTTGTACCATATTAAGCGCCTTCTCATTTCTCTCGGGATATAGTTTTCATCTCTTTTCCTTCTGGTTACCATAGGACTGAAATTTAACATCTTAAATATAACAATTATATTTGTTTCAAAACCAACTTAACTTCAATAGCATGTACATATATTTTTCCTATAACTCTCTGTCCCCACACTATTACTTAGTACTTGTTAAACACTTATATCTGTACATTGCACATCCAAAACATAGATTTATCTTTACTTTTTATGCACTTGCATTTTAGCACTTGTAGGAAGTAAGAAGTGGAGTTACATACCAAACAATAATACAATAATACTGACATTTATAACTACCCCAATGGTTATTTGACAATTATTTCTTTATTTCTTTGTGTTGGTTTGAACCACTGTCCTTTCATTTCAGTCTGAAGAACTCCCTTTAGCGTTGTTTGTAGGGCAAGTCTAGTGATAATCTCCCTCAGCTTTTGTTTATCTGAGAATGTGTTAATCTTTCCCTCATTTCTGAAATAAAGTCTTGCTGGATAGAAAATTTTTGACTGGCAGTTGTTTTCTTTCAGCATTTTAAGTATTTAAGCCCACTGTCTTCTTGTCTCCATGGTTTCTGATGTGAAATCAGCACTCAGTCTTAGTGGAACTCCCTTGTACATAACATGTTGCTTTTCTCCTGTAACTTTCAGAATTTTCTCCTTGTCCTTTGCATTGCCCTTTGCATTCAATGGTGTAATCAATATATGACCTTGTATTTTTCTTCATGTTTATCTTGTTTGGTATTATCTGAGCTTCTGGGATGTGCATATTCATGTCTTTTGCTAAGTTTGGGGAGCTCTCTGTCATTATTTCTTTGACTATTCCTTCTGCCCCTTTCTCTCTTATTTCTCTGTCTGGGACTCACATAATATAAATATTAGTCTGATTGATGGTGTCTCATAGCTGTCTTAGGCTATTTTCACTTTTAATATTTCCCTTTTCTTTCTGGTCCTCAGCCTGACTCATTTCAAGTGTCTTGACTTCAAGTTCACTGACTTTTCCTTCTGCCAGCTCCAATCTGTTCCTGAAACCCTCCTGGGCATTTTTCATTTCAGTTATTGTGGTCTTCTCTTCCAGCAATTCTCTTTGTTTCTTTTTAAAAAATTTCTGTCTCTTTACTAAGACTCTCATATTGTTTATTCAATGTTTTCCTGATATCCTTTAGTTCTTTCTCTGTACTTCCTTCATCTCCTTGGGCATTTTAAGGTGATTTTTGCAGGTTTTGTTCAATATGTTTATATTCTCCTCTCCTTCGTTGGTGTCTTCTGTATTTTTATCCTTTTCCTTTGGATGTGTCATCATTTCCTAGGTTTTTGTTTGGTTTGTACTCTTTTGTTGCACACTGTATATTTTAAAATGTTAACTTTGGGATTTATTCCCTGGGATGCCTGCTTCTTGGCTTTGTAACCAGCTGGTGATAAGAGATTTTTTGTTTTTGAGTTTTAGCCCGCCTGTCAGGTAGTTCTGCCCAAGGTGAATGCTCTGTGCAGGGTTTTCCCTGATTTACTGGGCCTCTGTCTTATGACGGGCTTTTCCTTGTTAGTTGTTTTGGAGTTCTCCTATTTAGAGGAGTTTGGTTGTCACCTCTATTTCTGAGAGACAAACCTCCCTCACCCAGGTACCTGAAGCCAGGAAGCCTTTATCCCTAAGAGGCCTTTGACACTCCTCTCATGCTGCTTTTTCTTGGAGGGCAAATTCTGGGAGGAGGGTCAACCTGGGGAGGACTCTCCACTTGGTCTTTCCCAGCCAAAACAAGGAACCATGATGGGGGTACAGACCAGCTCCAAAGTGACCTGTGGAGGGGCTTGGGAAGGGTGCCAAAAACTTCTCTGATGGCTCCCCAAAGCTGAGCTTTCCTGGGCTTCCCAGCAAATGCAGCCTTTCAGCTAACTTTCCCCACAGCCCTGAGGACACCCTGTGTCTTTAAATCCCCACTGCCTCTGCCCCTGTCTGGGGAGGGTTGAAACAATGGCTGCTAATGCCTTTGTCTGGGGTGGGGTGGGAACAATGGCTACCCCCAGGGCCAGGACCCAGTGATTGGAATTTGCTAATTAAGAACCATGATCTGTTATCAGCTGTACACATCCTTAAGCCCCTTTCTGTCACCAGCCATTAGCCAGGGGCTGGACCTTGTGGTGACCTTGCGGTGGGAGTAGGAGATGAACACCAGTAGCCATGGCAGGGAGAGATCAATTTACAGTTCTTTACAGTAGTTATCAGCCTCTTTCTCCAGCTCTTCCCTGGATGTTATACAGTGTCCTTCTGTCTTCTGGAGTTTCAAAATAGTTGTATCAGACACTTCCTGCCTGTTTAATAGTTGTTTTAGGGGAAGGACTGAGTGTTGGAGCTCCCCACTATGCCATCTTCCCTGGAAGTCCTCCAATTTATTTTTCAAAATCCTATTATTCATTCAACATCTATTCCTTATAAAAACTGTCAGCAAACTAGGAATAGATGTCAACTTCTGCAAACTGATAAAGAGTGTCTATGTAAAACCTATAGCTAACCTTACATGTATTTTATGGTGAAAGATTGTCCCCCTAATGTTGCCAGATTTTCTCTAGGTTCTTGGCTAAGCTACAAAAAATGAATTTTAAATGCAAGCCAGTTTAGCTAGGCCAGTAATTTATTAAGGGATTGAGAGAAGAGAAATGGGAGAAAATAACAGATTATGGGTAGAGAGGAGAGGGGCTGAAAAGAGATAATGAGGGCTGATTTACGGACTACTATTCCCCATTATAGATTACAAATGCCCGGGTTTACTTGCTTGTTGATCCAGGCAGGGGGAGAAAAGGCAAGAACAGGGCTGGTTTGGATTTCACACTTGCTTTTTAAACCATTAATTATTCTGCCCCTTTGCTAATGTGGGAGGAAGAATCTCAATTGTTTGCTGTTTTGATTGATTACCCCACCCCTCAATCCCCTGGGAGGGCCTAATGATAAGGCCCCTTGAGGATATCCAGGGCTTCTCCTTGATTTCAGAGGAAATCCTGTTCCAAATGGGGGTTCTCTCAAGATTCTTCCAGCAGCCATCTTGTCGGGTATCCATGGCCATGTGTTTAATGGCAGCAGTTTTTCTGCCAGGTTACAGATTCGTGTCTTTATTCCCTAACTAGCCTGCTTCACTAAGATCCAGACAAGACAAGGATGTCTGCTCTCCCTACTTCGGTTCAACATTGTTTTGGAAATTCCAGTGCAATAAAGCAAGAAAAATAAGTAAAATGAATTTGAAACTTTGTACATTTATAAGTTCTAGCAACATCCTTTGGAATTTCTACATAGATGATCATGTCTGAAAATTAAAAGTTTCAGGATACAAAATCAATTAAGAAAAATCAACTGTATTTCTATATATTGGAATATTGGTGATTGAAATAAAAGTACCATTTGCAACAGCATCAAATTATGACATCATCAGGGATAAATCAGACAAAAAATGTGCAAGACGTACACTATAAACTAAAAAACATTGCTGAGTGTAATTATAGATGGCCCAAATAAGTGCAGAGATATACATTGTCCATGGTTGGAGGACTCAATATTGCTAAGATGCCAGTTTTCCCCAAATTGATCTCTAGATTTGCCTTAACTCCAAAGAAAAGTGCAACAGGCCTTTTTTTTTTTTTTAATTGACAAGCAGATTCTAAAATTCAAACTGAAACACAAAAGACCTAGAATATCCAAAACAACTTTGAAAAAGAAGAGAAAGCTGGAAGACTAGCATTACCTGATTTCAAGATTTATTAAAATTTACAGTAATCAAAACAGTATGGTATTGACATACATAAAGACAAATATACTGATGGAACAAAATGGAGAGTCCAGTAATAGATCCACACACATATATGGACAATTGATTTTTTTTTTTTAAAGATTTATTTATTTTATTACATATCTCCCCTTTCCCCCGCTGCGGCGACGCGCCGAGAGTGGTCACTGCGCAGGTGCGGCTTTCCTCGCTTGTGGGCGGTCTCTGCGTCCGTTCACAGCCGGCGCTTGATCCAGTTTGCGGGTGGCTGGCTGCGCTCCATCCGCGGGCGACCTGCCCTGCCCGTGGCGGCTCTTGCCCTGCCCACGGTGGCTCTGGCCTGCCCATGGCGGCTTACCATTCTCTAGGCGGTCTGCCCGCTAGGAGAGGTCCCCGGGAATCGAACCCGGGGCCTCCCATGTGGTATGCCGGCGCCCTATCCACTGGGCTATCGAGCCGGCCCCGACAATTGATTTTTGACAAAGATGCAAACAATTCAGTGGAGAAATAATCTTTCCAACAAATAGTGCTGGCACAATTCAAAGTCCATATGCAAAAACATGAGTTTCAGTCCTGATGAAAGAATATCTTACAGCATCTAAAAACTTAACTCAAAATGGATCATACACCTAAATATGAATCCTAAAACTGTAAAATTTCTAGAAGAAAACATAAGAGAAAATCTTTGTGAGCAAAGCTTTCTTAGATATGACACCAAAAGCACGATCCATAAAAGAAAACATCGGTAAATTGGGCTTCATCAAAATTAAAAACTGTTCCTTGAAATAAAATTCAAGCCATATACTGGGACAAAATATTTGCAAAGCACACATCTGATAAAGGACTTATATCTAGAGTATATAAGAATTCCCAAGACAACCCAATAATAAATAGGCAAAGGATTTGAACACTTCACCAAAGAAGAGATATGAATTGCAAATGAATAAGCATATGAAAATATGCTAAATTCCATTAGTAATCAGGAAAACTCAAATTAAAACCACAATGAGATACTTCCACACATCTATTAGAATGGTGAAAATTGAAAAGATGAATCATACTTAGTTTCGGCGAGGATGTGGAGGAACTGGAACTTTTATACACTGCTGGTGGGAATGTAAAATGATACAAATGCTTTGGAGAACAGTTTGGCAGTTTCATAAAATGTTAAGCATCTGCCATATGACCCAGCCATTCCACTGCTATGTTTCTACCCAAAGGAACATGGATGTTCATAGCAACTTTAACTGTAATAGCCCCTGTGATGGTTAGGCTAATGAGTCAACTCGGCCAGGTAATTGTATCCAAGTGTTAGGTCCAGCAAGCACTGGGCTAATTGTAATACAAGAGCATTTATGGACTTCAGTCACCAGTGAGTTCACTGCATGGATGGCTGATTACATCTGCATCAATCAGGGAGATTGCATCAGCAATGGATGACGCTTTTATCCAACCAGTTGACTGTCTTAAAACGGGAAGTAATTTCAGCATTCAGAGAATTCCCCAGCTCATCTTTGGACAGCCAGCTTCTCCCAGAAACTCATCAAGGACCTTTCATCGGACTTTCATCAGAGTCCCTGGTTTGCAGCCTGATTGCGGAACCTGGACTTGTGCAAACCCACGGTTGCGTGAAAGACTCTTATAAAATCTCATATTATTGACAGAGATCTCCTGTTGATTCTGTTTCCTGAGAGAACCCTGACTAATACAGCCCCAAACTGGAAACAACTCAAATGTCCATCAGAGGATGAATGGATTAACAAATTGTGGTATATCCATACTAATGGATACTACGTAGCAATAAAATAACTATTGATATGAGCAACAACGTGGACGAATCTCAAAATAATTATGCTGAAGCTAGGCATAAAAGTCTACAATCGATATGATTCCATTTACATGAAATTCTAGAAAATGGAACCTGAACTAGTGACAGAAAGCAGATTGGTGGTTGCCTCGGGAGGGGTAGGAGAGAAGGATTACCAAGTGGCATGACTGGACTTTTGGGGTGATGGATGTGTTGATTATCTTGATTGTGGTGATGGTTTCATGGATATACACTTGTATAAAAACTTACATTGTGCATTTTAAATACATGCAGTTTATTTTATGTCAATTTCCTTCAAAAGCATCTTATTATTCAGATGTCCAGCTTCAGTTCAGCGGGGAGTTTTCCGACAGGAATCAGGTGAGCAGGGTGGGAATCTCACAGAATTCATCCAGATGGGCAGATGACTCTTCATTCAGGAAGTTGGCAGAAAAAGTGAAAAACATGGCCCAGGGCCCTGCTGTATCCTTGGGTCAGAGAGTGGCCTCAGTCAGTCTCTGCTCTGAGCAGACCTCTCCTGGATAGCAGTATCCAGTGTTGTCAGACAATGTCAAAGGGACACAGGAAATTAGAGTTTGGTCAAAAGGGCACCACCAGCTTGGTGAAGGGGCTATTTGATAAAGAATACTGAAGGGGTGGGATTGTAGAACCTGGAAGTAGAATATTTCTTAAAGGATAAGGCAGTTGTCTTTGAATACAGAAAGGGTTGCCATGCAAAGGAGGAGGTAGAGGCCCTCAGTGTGGCCTGAAGGAATGACTTTCCAAGAGTCAAATCTATCCAGAGATGGAGTGGGCTACCTCGAGAGGAGGTGAGCTCCTCATCCTTGGAGATATGTAAGCATGAGTTAGCAGGAGACATAATAGTGAAGTGCTCAGGCTATTGCATCAGACAGATCTAGATTTGAATCACATCTTGTGTATTTCAGGGCAAAGGACTTCTCTCCGAGCCTCAGTTTTCTCGTCTCTAAAGTGGAGTAATAATACCACCTGTTTTGGTCAGCCACATATGTGCCTTTTGAAATACACCAAAGATTGGTCAGTCTTTATAAAGGGTATTTATTTGGGGTAGAAGCTTACAGTTACCAGGCCACAAAGCATAAAGTTCTTCCCTCACGAAAGTCCACGTGTTGGAGCAAGACAGCTGCCGACGTCAAAGGGACACAGGCTTCCAGGTTCCTCTGTTCCCGGGGCTGCGTTTCTCTCTGGGCTTAGCTTCTGTTTCCTCCACAAGTTCCGCTGTAGACCATGAGGCTCTCCATGCGCTGCGTCTCTCCACAAGGCCAGTTGCATACCATCGGGCGAACAGCTCACTCCAACATCAGAAATGCTGCTCAAATCTGCTTCTCTCCAAATCTGCTTCTCTCATCACTGCTGCCTCTTGTCTAGCCTTTTATACTTGAGACCACGCCCACCCAGGGGTGGGGCTCAAC
>PVKH010021716.1:0-14257 GCA_004027955.1 Chaetophractus vellerosus | reverse complement strand
GATATTTTCTTCCCCTTGCTGTATTTCTCTGTACCTTTCTGTGTTCCTTTGAAGGAAGAAGATTAGGGCCAGAGCATTCAAAAGGGGTGAAGAAGGAGAAGGGATAATAATAGTACTAATAAAAGTTAGAAGAGGGGCCTTATTAGATTTAGCAAATTGAATATTTAACACATGTAGGCAGCATATAGTGGTAGGGGAATAATTGGAGTGTCTACTCCAAATAGAGAGAAAAGAAATGTAAATAGAGAGAGTATTTTATATGACCAGAATGATGAGAGAGAGAACTAATAATGAATAGGCAGAAAGAAAGAAGCTAGTATAAATTGAAAGAGATAAAGGATAACAGAATAGCCAAGATAGAAATTAACAGGGGTGAAATTGGGAGTAAATGAAAAAAGGTGGAAAATAAGAACTAGACAGAAAGCTGGAGGTCGAAAGATGAAGGAAGGAGAGGCGATAGTGTTGGTAAACACAGGCAGTATACACAGAGGATGGTAAGTCAAGGATAAGGAAGACCAGCAAAAAAGAAGAAAGCTATCAGTACCTAATTAAGAAACAAACAAACCAGCAAAAAACAAAGGAACAAAGGAACAAACAAATAAAATTAAAAAAAAAAAGGTAAACCGCAGTTTGTTTCCTTTGGGGACTTGTTGAGCCTCACAGCCTGTGTTCATTAACCAATTGCCTTGCAGCCTTCTCTCTGCAGGCTTTGAGGTAGTATTTAGCAATTAAAGCAGGTCTATATGTTTCTATTTATTTTTTGATGAAATTGGGGACCTTAAAGAACTCCTCTTCTAGACCACCCCCTCCTGTGAGTGGACCGGAGATAGGTTCGTGGAAACTTGTCTAGTATTTCCCTCTATCTTCTTTGGGCGCACTGTTTTACTCAGCCCGGGACTTTTAGTAGGCCGGAACTTACCTTTGCGCCCCTTGCATCTGCACACCGGTAAGGAGTTTCTCCAGTTCCCTTCAGCAGCCATTTCCATCCAGCTGTTTTTTTCCCCTTCAGTGGCCATTTCTCGCCGGCTGATTTTTCTTTAGGTTTTTTTATTTTTCTTCTTGTAAACTACTTGCGGGTTCAGGCAACCAAACCCACGGAAACCCTTTCCACCCCTGTCAGACCCTCCCACTCTTGGGGCCCTCCACCCCCCTTGCAGATCCGGTGGTGAGGCCACTGGCCTCCCTTCACCCTCCCCGGGAATAGAGCTCCACCCCCAAGTTACCTGCCGGGGCACAGAGAACCCACGATTTTATGCTGCGCGGCTCAACTCACACTCCAGCCGCCTCTAGACCAATGGAGCTGATATTCCTGTGCCCCAAGCTCCCTGCAAAGACCACGCTCCTCTGCTCTTGCTCCCAATCGGCCACCCCCTACCTGAGAGCCAGTGAGTGCAAACCTAAACCGTCGGCGCCATCTTCTCCTTCTTTCTCATATCATTCTTATGGCATTTAAGTTCCAAAGTTTTAGACTTTAGCTCATCCCTTTCTTTTTTAACTGTATCCAGAGTATCTAGAAGGAGCCAGCCAACATCATTATCCTTTTTTATGCCACAAAATTCTGTTAAAGTATTGAAAACACTGTCACCCAGATCCTTGCTTCTTATAAGTGAAGAAGTAGGGGAATCCAGTGAGGCTATATTGCGTATCTCTATTGCCATCTCATGCCATGGACTCTAGCAACTCTTCATTATTGGAAAGGGAGTCATTAGTACCCTTGAGTCCAATTAGAGTAGAGAACCACCTCAGATATCCCATGTTTAAGACTCTGTTCCTCAAAACCACTCCCGGTACCAGCTGTTGTTAGTCAGGGTTCTCTCAGGAAACAGAATCAACATGAGATATCTCTTAAAAATATAAGATTTTGTGAGTCTCTCATGTGACCATGGGGATGCAAAAGTCCAGGTTCCACTGGCAGGCTGCAAGCCAGGGGCTCCAATGAAAGACTGATGAAGGGTCTTCGATGAGTTCCTGGGAGAAGTTTGCTGTCAAACGAGCTGGGAAATTCTCTCTGAATGTTGAAATCAGTTCCCTTTTATGGCAGTCAACTGAATGGATAAAAGCATCATCCATTCTTGATCCAATCTTGCTGATTGATGCAGATGTAATCAGCCATCCATGCAGTAACCTCAATTAGCCCAGTGCTTGCTGGACCTAATAGCTGGGCACAATTACTTGGATGAGTTGACACATTAGCCTAACCATCACATTTGGTAATAAATATAGTGGTACAGTACAAGGAATCTAAGAAATATAGTTCAAAAATTTGAGTTAATCTTCTGAGATTCAGGCTCAATTAAACTACACATTCATTAGAGCCCAGGGGAGAACATAGGAAGGCCATGGTTCCATATTTAGGCTTACTCCTGTTGGGCAATGCTATCTCTTAGTGTTATAATCCAGGAGAGTTTGACTAGGTGTCCTGACTTCACAAAGTCCAGCTAAGATAGAGAATTCCTTCTCTTTCAAATCTATGTTCCACCAGAGAAAAACATTTCTTCTAATAGTTCCTGTATTAGTCAGCCAAAGAGGTGCCTTTGCAAAATATACCAATAATTTGTTGGTCTTTATAAAGGGTATTTATTTGGGGGTAGAAGCTTATAGTAACCAGACCACAAGGCATAAGTCTCTTCCCTCACCAAAGTCCACGTGTTGGAGCAAGACAGCTGCCGACATTTGTGAGAGCTCATGCTTTTGGGTTCCTCTCCTGCTAGGGCTGTGTTTCTCTCCTGGCTTAGTGCTTCTTCCACAAGGTCAGCTGTAGACTATCAGGTGAATGGCCCTCTCCAACATCAGAACTGCATCTCAAAAATCTGCTTCTCAAATCTCCTGCCTTGCCTTTTACACTTGAGACCAGACCCACTGAGGGGTTGGGTTCAATGCCCTACTGATGGAGCCCAGTCAATGCCCTAATCATAACCCAATTATGCCCAGATGAGCAGATCAGTTTACAAGCATGATTCAATTTATATTTTTGGAATTCATAATTAGATAAAACTGTCAAACCATTACAGTTTCCATCAACAAACTATTTGTCAGTCACTAAAGATTTCATAAATATTATCTCATTAATATTTACAACCTTGAGAAGGTGATATAATCATCCCATTTAACTGATGAATCTAACAAGACCCAAAGTAGTTAATTTGCCTCCATTCTAAGAGTGAGATAATGAGAGAGCAGGAATAAGTGGGATTTCATGGGATAATTTAGGGGGAAAAAACCTTAGGAAATATATTTAGATGTCCTTAAATAATATCTTGGAATAAGTTGGAACTAACTAGTTATCATTGTTGGACACATGATCTATTCTAAACCCCAGATCCAATTACTGTCTTTAATGCATCACAATACATGTATTATTTGCTATGATGAATGATTGGCTTCCATTTCTGACCAAGATGGAGTAAAGGGACTGGATTTAACCTCATGTTAGAAACAAATTATCCATTCAAAATATACTAAAACAGTTTTTAGGTATTGGATATCATATTGCATGTTACAGTGGACCCTAAAAATTAGAAATATAAGAATTGAGCACTATAGTCACCTAAGTTACACTCTGGAGAAAGTTTCCAGGCTGCAGAGTAGGATGGGTGAGCCTTGGAAATGCTCAATGGTCTCCCCAGGATGGAACTGGGCATTTGAGGAGATCAAGTCAGTAAGAGTTCTCAGGACAGATAGCAAGAGAGAGAAGGGAGAGTGCACAGAGAAAGAGCTCTGAGGAAGTGAAGCAGGACCCCTGGAGTCTTCAGCTGAGTACTGATCAGCACAAACTAGTGAGGAAACTATCTGAAACTGAGGGAACAAATTCAGACATATAAAAGCTGAAACAATCTCAGCAGACCTGCATCCCAAGAGATACTTAAGGAGATCCTCCAGGTAGTAAGAAATTGATATATCAATGGAAATATGGATCTATACAAAGGAATGAAGAATATCATAAAGGATAACTACATGGGTAAATATAAAAGATATTTTTCTTGATTATTAATAAAATTGAGTGATAGCACCAAGATGGAGGAGCTCCATTCCCCTTACAGAAGCTTTAGGCAACAAGCAAAAATTGGCAGAATCCTATCTTTCTCAGAGTGCTGGAAAAGAGTTAAAGAATGGAAGGAACATGGCAAGTGCCAAGTCAATAAAGCATATGACTTTAAAATGGTAAGTAACCTCCTGACTCCTTTTCTGGTGCTTTCTCCATCCATCCTTTTTTAGTGTGGAGGCAGACTATGCTCCCTGTGCAGTTCCTTGGTCCTGGTAACAGGGCAGACAGAGTAACACTCAAGCACATACTGGGATCCAGGTATACATGGACCAATCTCTATGGTGGCAACCTGAAACAGTGAATCAGGACACTTGTCTCTGACTTAATGTCCCAGAGCTTGTTCTAGATTTCAAGTAGCACACAAGTAAACCAACAGCTATAAGAAAATAATTAGGCCCAGAATTTTTTTGAGACTGACTTTTCTGGGCCCATGTGTAATAAAACTTTATTCCTCCAAAAAAAAAAAATAATTAAACCTTAGATACCCGGAGCAAAGAATTACTGGGTTGAAAACATTTAGTATAGAACCAGAACCAAGAAAAAATACACTTTCTTGGCTGAGAAGGGACATGTGGATCCATAAAAACAGGGGAATTCATAAGGCCACATGTGCATGCCAAGTACAAGTCACATGGTAAGAAAAGACCATAGATGGCCCTACACTTTCACTTCAGGCTGTTTGTTACAGTATTGGTAGGTTGGCTAAATTCTGAAGGAGAACATGCACACAGCCACATCTGCAGAGACTGGAAATGTGTTGGGGGTTTTTCTTTTCTTTTTAGTTTTTCTTTTGTTGTTATTAGCTCCAGGCATTCAAAGAAATCTCTCACACAACAGAAGTTACATTCAAGTTTTAGGAACAGAGAAGTCAGTGACTAACTTCCAGAGGTAACACATTAAAATATTAAAATACCCAGTGTATTCAGCCATAAACAGTAATGTAATAAAATATTACAAGACATTCAAAGACAGTTATTGATGGGCCATTCAAACAAACAAGATAAATCATTTAAATACTTCAAAGGCAAAGCCTAGAATTTGGATATACCAGAAAAAGACTTTTTAAAATATGATTAAGTGCTACAGGATAACAGCGATAAAGAAAATAAAAGTCAGCAAAACTATATATGGACAAAATGAGAAATTTTCTTTATTAGAAGGTTGTGGGTTTACAAAACAATCGTGCATAAAATACAGAATTCCCATATACCATGCTATTAATACTTTGCATTGGTGTGGAAAATTACAATGGGTGGTAGCACAATTTTACAAATGCATTATTAACTGTAGTCCATAATTTATGTTTCATTGTGTAGTGAAGTTCCATGGCTTTCAAAAAATTTTCATTGTTACCTTATATACAATCTAACATGTCCCTCTTTAAGTATATTCAAATCTATATTTCTGTGCCCTAAATCACATTGACAATGTTGTGCTACCATCACTATCATCAATTATCACAAGATTTCCCTATCATTCCAAATAGAACTGGTAACAGTTTGATATTATTTATGAATTCCAAAAAGATATATTGGTTATGTTTGTAAACTGTTCTGTTCCACTGGGTGTGATACCCCTTTGATTGCATTAAATTCAGAGGATTCAGTTTTACTTGTTAAATGAAGATTAGGGTTTTGATTCAACCACACGTTGAGACCCCACCCCCTTGGTAGGCTGATAAAACAGACTCACAAGAAAGTAGACACACAGAGAAGAAGAACACAGAAGAAGAGAGAAACAACTCATTAGATACAGCAGAGGTCCCAGGAAGAGAGATGAGCCTAATAGTCTACAGCCGACCTTGTGCAGCTGAGCCCTGAAGGAAACAAACCCTGGGGAGAGAGATGAGGCTTATGCCAGCCTACAGATGAGATTGGAAGAAGCTGGGACCATGGAGACTTAAGAGGAAGGAGGAAAGATAAACCCTCCCATATATCACCCACCATCTTGCTTCAACATGTGGCCAATGACTTTAGGTGAGAAAGTACCTCTTATGGTACCTTGGTTTGGACTCTTTAGGGCCTTGTGAATGCAAACTTCTACCCCAAATAAATACCTTTTATAAAAGCCAACAGAGTTATGGTACTTTGTATCAGCACCCCTTTGGCTGACTATTTTTTATTTTTTTCTATTTAATTTATTTTTGCTCTAATCTTTGGTTTTTCCTTCTTCCTGCTTGCTTTGTTTTAATTTGCTCTTGTTTTTTATTTAACAAATAAATTTTATTTTCAAGTCAATTTACATTTCTCATTCCCTATGCCAATCTCCAGTAATGAACACTCTAGATTCTGATTCTGAGCGTGGTTATTGTAATTATCTAAAAAAGTGAGACAATATAATATTTCTCATTTTGTGCCTGGCTTATTTCAGTGAACATTCCTTTTTATGGCTGAATAATATTCTATGGTATATCTATAACACATTTTATTTATCTATTCATTGGATGATGGACACTTGGATTGCATCTATCTTTTCACAATTGTGAATAATGCTGCTTTGAACAATAATGTACAAATATTTATTCAAGTCCTGTCTTTAAGGACTTGAATAGGTATTTGGGGTATATACCCACTAGTGGACTTGTCAGATCATATGGTAATACTCTAATTTGCTTTCTGAGAAACGTTCAAATCATCTTCCCCAGTGGATGCATCATTTTACATTGCTGCAAATTCTTATTACTCCATATCCTCTATAACACTTATTTGTCACGTGGTTTAAGAAATAAAAAGTGGCAAATTCAGCTGTAGAGAAGAACCACTCCCACTGTGGAAGCTCCCTTTGACAGCAACCCTGGGAATCATGTGCTGAGATGGCAGAACCACATGGGGAAAGGAGACTGGGTCTTCAGTCAACTCCAGTAGGAGAGACACACCCCCCATGCAGGAAGACTTGGATTAGAAAGGTATCAAATGGCTCCATAGAAAATCCATGAAATTTTAAGACTTTGCCTCTGCAAGCTGATTTCTCCTGAGATCTCATGACTGGGATCCAAGTCCATTAGTTTATACTTTTGTTGACACCCTTCCAAAGTCCTCTGACACTATCTGCCTTGACCAAACACCAAAAAAATGGAGAAAATGGGAGGGAAATCTTTGTGACCTTTGTAGGCAGGACCATACTTCCCAAAGGCTGATGGAAACCCTTAGTCAGGAGAATAAGCACACCCAGATATGTAGATACAGGTAGAATCTGTTGGTGCATACCCAACATTATGTCCTGACATGCTCCTGAACAGGGGAGGGGTGAGGTCAAGGAACTGTTTAATCCTCTCTGTTTGCTGTAGGCCTCGGTCAAGCACAGGCAGACCAGAGAGCATGAGATGGTCAACTTTGCCTGCCATCATTCAATTCCTCTTTCATGACTGCACAGTACAATTAACACTAGGTGTACAAAGAGAAAAGTTAGACAGCCATGTTGAATACAATCTTACTGGTCTCCCCCACCCTCTACCCAACTGACAGTGTGTCCTGGTTGCTAGGCATTTGTTTTATTTTGAGATGGAACCCTCCACAAGATTCCACACAGTCAGTTGTGGCTAACAGGATACTGGCAATCAGAAGCAGAGCTGTGGTGACCTCTAGAGCCATGGGGGTCCTGCTGATGGCCACAAAATGTCCTCCCATGTGGTGTTAGAGCAGCTATGTGGTAGTCTGCTGATGTTGTCTGAAATCCTGAGAAAAAACAGTAGTCCTTGGTTTTCAGGGAGTTCTATATGCTTGTAGAAAAGTCCCATGATACTATAAGGAAACAGAAAGAGCTATCCAAATGTATTTCTGCTTCTACTGAAAAGCACCATACAGACTGTGAGAAGAATGCCTTGACAACAGCAGTCACTGAAGCCCTTGAGTTTTCTGTGGCAAAGGCCGGTCCTATGATATTACAGAGTCTGTGTGTTTTTTTTTTAAAGATTTATTTATTTTATTACATATCTCCCCTTCCCCCCTGTTGCGGCGATGCGCCGAGGCTTGGTCACTGCGCAGGCGCAGCTTTCCCCACTTGTGGGCGGCTTCTGCTTCTATTCATGGCCAGCTTTCAGTTCGCGGGTGGCTGGCTGCACTCCATTCATGGGTGAAATGCCCTGCCCGTGGCAGCTTTTGCCCTGTCCGTGGCAGCTTTTTGCCCTGCCCATGGTGGCTCTGGCCCACCCATGGCATCTTGCCATTCTCAAGGTGGTCTGCCCGCTAGGAGAGGTCCCTGGGAACCGAACCCAGGGCCTCCCATGTGGTATGCTGGTGCCCTATCCACTGGGCTATCGAGCCAGCCCCACAGAGTCTGTGTTTGTCAGCAGTCAATAAAAATATAAACAGCTCTTCACTTGAGGATACAGAGGACCTGCTGGAAAGTGAACAGGAGATTAAGAAGCCTAAACTTTCATCTCATGGAAAGATGATGGCTCACCTTCAAGAACAGACATTGTCACTCCACAAGGCAGCACAATCCTTCCAATCCCTTATGCCTGATGCAAAATGGGCCTTAGAAGCATCTCAGTTGAATGGAAAACAACTTCAGAAGAAAATAATATGTGGTGTGAATGAAAACATTTATCTTCAGGAAAATCTACAAATGATTGACCAGGAAATGGTGAGATAGAAGCAAATCAAGCAAGTAATGAAGGAACAGATAAAAGTGATAGAACACTCTAAAGCAAGAATGAAAAAGGTTGTGGATGATAAAGACAGACAGATAAAACTCTCTCACTACAACTGAGCTGAAGATGATAATTTTGCCTGATCAACTTAACAGAAACTTATGTGGGTGATGACAACATGGAATAGACAAAAAAAAAAAAAAAAAAGAATCAGAAATGAAGAACACCTACTCTATCCACCAGCAGTTCATCTGAACAAACATTAATATTGTGAACTCAATGTTTCCTCTAAAATGCTTGAAGGAGAAAAATAAGAAACATTCAGGAAAGTATGGGAAGAATCTCAAATGACTGGAGAGATTACAAGGCACATAAAATCTGCAGAATCAGCAAGCTTCATTGCAGTCAGAAAATTCACACCTGGCAAATAAGATTGAAAAACTTCAGCTGAAACTTCCAATACATTCTGAGGTTCACCAAAAACTTGTGCTGCAATGTGAGAGATATTTAATGAAGGAGGGATCTTACCACTCAGAAACAGTGAAGAAACTTTGTGAAGTATATAGGAACATGAACTTCACTGATCAGAAGCAAAACTTCTATATGAAGATGACTGAAGACATGGTCAAAGAATTGGACAGCACCAATTCCTTCTTTCACAATGAGATTATATACTATGAGAAGAACACTGTAGAAAGGGGACTGAAAGCTCTGTCCTCTGAGAGAAAGTGCAATGAGCTAAGAAAGGAAATTGATTACATCAGAGAAATATTGGTAAGAATATCATTGAAGCCCCAGGTTTTCCCAAGTAGCCCTCTTGCACATGATTTTACAAATGCAACCTTCAGGAGCCTGAAGCTTTGATTCAGTTTTCATAGCTGCTGATTGTTACCCATCCTCAACTACAGCAAGATTTCTGCCTGAGTTTTTGCTCTATGTCTTCCCTACCCTTGGCTCATCTGTCCCTTCTATTCAAACCTATACTTGGTGTTGGAGTTTGTAGGTGTTCATCCAGAGACTTGAGTCTTTTGGCAGTTCATGTGCCAGCTGAGCCCAGAAACTCGGTGGAGCACCAACTCCTACATTACAGCTCACTGGACTCACCCAGGACAACTGGTGGGGAGATGATGATGGACAATGGCCATCCCAGGGAAGGGAGAGAGTCTGCAGCTGCAGGCAGGATAATCCCATCCATCTTATCCATGGGATATAAGCTCCCTCTCAATTGGAGGTGGATTGGACATCACCATCTCAGACTCCTGAGGATGGGGGGAAGAGCTATGGACTAGAGTGGACTTACTTGTATTCTACTATAGACATACTGTGATTCAAGCAATGTAAGAAATTGCAACATTGATGTGGAGCAATGGCCACTGGAGGCTCTGGGGGTGGGAAGAGGGAAAAGCAGTTGCAATATGGGGGTCTTTTCAGCACTTGGGTATTGTCCTGAGTGACATTGCAATGACAGATATAGGACATTTTATATTATCATATAACATGCATAATTGTGTGGGAGAGAGTGTGGCCTCAATGTGAACTATGGTCCATGTTTAATGGCAAAGCCCAAGATGTGTTTATCAATTGCATTGAATGTGCCACACTAATGTAGGATGTTTATGTGGGAGGGTGTGGGAGGTGTGGGGAGTGGGGTAAATGGGAATCCCTACATTTTTTTGTGTAACATTATGTAATCAAGGTATCTTTTAAAAATAATATATATATATATATATATATAAACTATGAAAGAGCATTGTCAAAATATTATTACTTACTATGGCCCATATCTTAAATTGGTGTATTTTCCCACAACCTAAGTGATACATCCTGTATTAGTATTATATATTATAGTTCATGAGAGAAAAAAATTTAAAAAAATAAAAGTAATTATGATTGATCTCATTTTAGTTTTACTTCTGTCATTTAATTGATGTTCTATTGAACTTCGAAATTACTATAAATTCTAAGGTAGTATTTTACAAATATATATTTCTTTAGTATAAGTGTTCTGAACAATTCCTGAGTACTACATATGAATTTCTGGCTGGACTTGTATAGGTAACTCAGTCTAAAGCTGTTGCCCCATAGTTCTCCCCTCTTCCTTTTCAGGCTGAATGTCACTACCACCTGCCCAGAATTCTGTAAGCCAGAAATTGGAAGGGTTCCTTGATACTACCCACTGTATCTTTCTTTGATACAATTAGTCACAAAGATACCTAAATACAACTGCCTATATAAGATTTCTCAATTTCACCCTGTCTCCCCATTCCTCTTAGTGGACTCTTTAAAGTCCCCTAAGTGCAGAAATGTAGCCTCAGGATCAGTGAGATGCTTGTGGATGTCTGGGGCAGTGCTGAGTTGGATAAAAAAAGAAACTGAGACTCTCGGTGCTGCCAATCTGGGAAAAGTAATAAGACTCAAGCGTTTTAGAATATTCTCCCATAAGCACCACTTTAGACAAGACCAAATTAGAAATCAAAGAGTAGAGCAACAGTTACATGAGTGATTCTGTATGGCTTACAACTGGATGATCCACATACACCTCTCCTCATTCATGTGAAAAATGTTTGAGAACCAACACTGTCAGATGCTGTGATAGGTATCATGGATATCCCACATCAGAGCCCAATTCTTGCCATTAGGTGATTAGATCACTCAGAGTGGATGATGGGTGGTAATTAAAGAAGAGAGTTTTAATTCTCTTTTTCTAACTCACTCTCTAAACACAACAAACAGAGGCACACACACACCTTCATATATGCGCACTACACAGGGTATTCCTGAAATCATGCCTAAAATTATCTGCCAAAGTATTTCAATTAAAATAACAAACAATTAAAAAACATACAAAGGCAGAATAAGGATCTACAAAAAATTTCTCCTTCCACTAAGTTGGAAAAAGCTTCCCAAATGAACAGATTGGAAAAGCTGCAAATCATCTAAATAAGTACAACCAGCGATGTGTTTAATGAAGAAGACACTAAATTTCATTAACAGAGTGTCACAGCACACAGCATCAAAGCAAATGAAACAGCATATTTAAGGGATTGTACAGCATGACCAAGTAGGAATTATTCCAAGAACTCCAGAGTTGTTCAATATAAAAAATCAATCAATAAAAACTTGCTATAAAGCTATAGTGATTATAGTGATTATAGTGGTGGTGAAGCAAGAAGATAATTGGAACAGAATAGAGTGAAAAAGCTATATCCGTACAAATATAGTCAACATTCAACTAGTCTTTGATGAAGGAATAAAGGCAATTTGAGGAAGAAAGGATAGTCTTTCCAACATATGGTACTAGAATAACTGGACAGCAAAATATAGAAAAAATAATATAGATTTTATATCATTCACAAATATTAACAAAAACTGGATCTTAAAACTAAAATGAGCACAAATATATACAACTTCTACAAGGTAACACATAGGAGAAAATCTAGAAGAACTTGCAGTTTGGTGACTTTTTATAAAACACCAAAAGCATGATTTGTTAAAGAAAAAAAACTGGCATTCATTAAATATATAAAAATGTTCTACAAGAGATACTATTAAGAAATTGGAAAGATAAGCTACAGACTGGGAGGAAATATATGCAAAGCACACATCTGATAAAGGAATTGTCTCCAAAATATACAAGGAACATTTACAAGTCAACAATCAGAAAATAAACATCCCAATTCAATATTCAAATTTCTTTTGGTTATTGTGTGGGTCTCAATGCACCAAGAGAACACACCATGACCTCTTGAACATATTCATATTCCACAGAGGCACAGCATCCTTTCTTGATAAAAACACTTTAAAGATAAGAATAGAAGGAAAGTTCCTCAATATAATAAAGGGCATATATGAAAAATCCACAGCTAGCATTGTACTCACTGGGGAAAGGTAGAAAGCTTTCCTTCTAAGATTGGGAACAAGACAATCTGTTTCCCTCTGTTCCCACTGTCATGTTGTGCTAGAACATCCAGCTAGAGAAATTAGAAAAGAAAAAAGGTAATAAAAGGCATCCAATAGGAAAAGAAGCAGCAAAACTCACTCTCTGCAGATGACATGATCCTTTATTTAGAAAATTCTGAAATGTCTATAACAAAGCTACTTGAGCTAATAAACAAGTTCAGCAAAATGGCAGGATACAAGATCAACATGCAAAAATCAGTAATATTTCTGTACACTAGCATTAAACAATCTGAAGAGGAAATTAGGAAAAAATTCCATTCATAATAGCAACAAAAAGACTCAAATAGCAAGGAAAAAATTTAACCATAGATGTACAAGACCCATATTCAAAGACTATGAAACAATGCTAAAAGAAATCAAAGGAGACCTAAATAAATGAAAAGACATTCTATGTTCATGGATTGGAAGGTTAAATACATGAAGATTAATAGATTCAATGCGATATTGAAGAAAATTCCAATAGTCTACTTTACAGAAATAGAAAAGGAAATTGCCAAAGTTATTTGGAAGGGAAAGGGCTCCTAAACAGCCAAAAGCATCATTAAAAATGAAGAGCAATGTGGGAGGACTTTCACCATCTGTCCTTGAAACATATTAGAAAGCTACAGGGGTCAAAACAGCATGGCATAAGGATAGACAGATTGACCTGTGGAATAGAATGGAGAATCTGGAAATAGACCCTCACCTCTATGGCCCATGAAAAGCACATGAAAAAATAATCAACATCACTAGCAATTAGGGAAATACAAATCAAAGCTAGAATGAGATATCATTTCACATCTACTGGAATGGCCACTATTAAAAAGTTGGAAAACTACAAATGTTGGAGAGGATGTGGAGATATAGAGAGGTTTATTCACTGTTATTGGGAATGTAGAATGGTACAGCCACTGTGGGAGACTGTTTGGCAGTTCTTTTATTTTTTTTGTTTGTTTGTTTGGCAGTTCTTGAGGAAGTTTACATAGATTTTACACATGACACAGCAATAATGCTACTAGGTATATACCCAGGAGAACTGAAAACAGTGACATGAACTGATGTCTGTACACTGATGTTCATAGCAGAGTTATTCACAATTGCCAAAAGATGGAAACAACCCAGGTGTCCATCAATCAATAAATGGATAAACAAATTGTGGCATATACACATGATGGAATATTATGCAGCTCTAAGAAGAAATAAAGTCATTAAGCATATGACAACATGGATGAACCTAAAGGACATTATGCTCCTTGAAGCAAGCCAGACACAAAAGGGCAAATACAGTGTGATTGTGCTCTTATGAAGCAAATACATTGTGTAATTTCATGGAGTTAATACCTAGAATATAGATCACCTGAAAATGCAATAAGGGTAGAGAATGGAAAGATGAGTGTTAATCTGTGCAGAATTGGTAAAGAGATTGTTTGTTAATCTTTGGAAATTTATAGAAAAGGTGAAAGCCCAACATAGTATTTGTAATGCCTGTTCTATTATATGCAGATGACAGTGATTTAAAGGGAAAGTCTAAGGACATGATATTAGCTAAAGAAATGTAACATGGGACTGTGTAGCATAGTGAACCCTCATGTGAAATATGAACATGGGTAATATTGTGTATATAAGACTGTTTTTCTTCAAAATGTAACAAATGTTAATATCAGGGGAAAAACACATTATGC
>PVKH010021715.1:0-14252 GCA_004027955.1 Chaetophractus vellerosus | reverse complement strand
AACAAAGAGAGAAAATAATGGAAAAAGTAGAGCAGTTGTACAGGGAGTTGAATGATAACACAAAGTGCAACAACCTATGCATCATGGGAGTTCCAGAATGTAAGATAAGGGAAAATGGGCAGAAAGAGTATTTGAGGGAATAATAGCTGAAAACTTCCCACTCTTATGGAAGAAATGAACTTACTTGAACAAGAGGTGCAGTGTACCCCCATCATAATAAGTGTTAATAAACATATGCCAGGATTTGTACTATGGAGAATGTCAGACATCAAGGCTGAAGAAAGAATTCTGAAAGCAGCAAGGAAAAAAAAATCACATAAGAGGGATGCCCTGTAAGACTTAGTTTGGATTTCTCATCAGAAACATGATGGCAAGAAGACAGTGATAAGATACAATTAAGATACTTAAAGAGAAGAACTACCAGCCAAGAATTCTTGATCCAGAAAAACTGTCTGTTAAATATGAAGGTGACTAAAACATTCTCTAACAAACAGAAACTAAGAGAGTTTGTAAACCAGGGTCCACCATTGCAGGTAATATTAAAGGAAGCCTTACAACCTGAAAGTAAAAGACAGGAGATAGAGGCTTATAAGCAAGTATAGAAGAAATAATAGCAGGGAGGTTAACCAAATGAGTAAAAACACAAACAAAAACAAGATATGACAATGAAAAACAAAGAATAAAATGATGAAAGTAAATTATGCACTTAAAATTATATCTTTGAATGTGAATGGATAAAACTCCCTTATCAAAAGATACATCCTGACAGAGTGGATTAAAAAAAATGAGCCATTCATATGCTGCTCACAAGATTCTCACCTTAAACCCAGTGATACAAACCCACTGAAAGTGTAAGGTTGGAAAATTATACTTCACATAAATTGTAAGCAAAATGAATAGGAGTAGCTACACTAATATCAGGCAAAACAGACTTTAAATGCAAAATGTTATGAGATACAGAAGGCCATTATATATTAATAAAATGGAAAAATCCCTTGAGAAGAAATAACAGTCATTCATTTCCATGCACCTAACCAGCATACCCCAAAATACATGATGCAAACTGGCAAAACTAAAGAGAGAAATAGACATCTCTACAATAATAGTTAGAGCCTTCAACACACCATTCACATCATTACACAAAACAACTAGACAGATCAAAAGGAAATAGGAACTTGAACAATATGATAAACAAGCTAGACCTAACAGACATATACAGAACATTTCACCCTAACTTAGTGGGTTATCCATTATTCTCAAGTGCTTGTGGTTCTTTCTCCAGGGAAGACCACCTCTTTGGTCACAATGCAGCTCAGGATAAATATAAAAAGATTGAAATTATACAAAGCACCTCCTCAGTTCATAATGGAGGGAAACTGGATATTGCTAATAAACAAGAATGAGAAAAATTTGCAAATGTATGGAGGCTAAATAACACACTCCTAAATGATCAGTGGTTCAAAGAAGAATTTGCAAGTGAAATCAGTAAATATATTGAGATGAATGAAAATGAGAACACAGCTTATGAAAACTTATGGTGAAAACAGTCTTGAGAGGGAAATTTATATCCCTAAACAACTACATTATAAAAAAAGAGCTAAAATCAAATGTCTAATGGAACAACTGGAGAAACTGGAAAAAGAATAGGAAACCATTTCCAAAGGAAGCAGAAGGAAAGAAATAATAAAGATTAAAGCAGAAGTAAATGAAATTGAGAAAAAGGGGGAAAAAACAACAAAACAAAAAGCTATTTCTTTGAAAAGACCAACAAAATTGACAAACCCCTAGCTAGACTAATGAGAGAGAGAGAGACAGAAAGAGAGAGAGACAGAGACAGATTCAGAGAGAGAAGATGCAAAGAAATAAAATCATGAATGTAAAGGTGTAATTATGACTGACCCCACAGAAATAAAAAGGATCATAAGAGGCTATTATAAGAAACTGTATGCCAACAAACTGGGCAATCTAGATGAAATGGACAATTTCCTAGAAATGCACACACAGCTTATATTGACACTACAAGAAATATAAGAACTTAACAAACCAATCACATTTAAAAAGATTGAATTTGTCATTAAAAATTTCCCATCAAGAAAAATCCACGACCAGATGGCTTCATAGGTGAATTCTATCAAGAATTTAAAGAAGAATCAAAACCAATCCTATTTAAACCCTTCCAAAAAATTGAAGAGAAGGGAGAATTATCCAGCACACTTTATGAAACCAACATCACCCTAATACCAAAGCCAAATAAAGACACTAAAAGAAAATCACAGATCAAACTCTCTAATGAACATAGATGCAAAAATTCTCAACAAAATATGTGCAAATAGAATGCAATTGAATATCAAAATTGTTTTACATCATGACCAAGTGGCACTTAGTCCTGTATGCAAGAGTGATTCAACATAAGAAAACCAATCAATATAATATAAGACTTTAACAATTTGAAGGAAAGAAAGCACTTGATCATCTCAATTCTTGTAGAAAAGGTATTTGACAAAATCCAGTATCCTTTCTTGATTAAAACATTTCAAAAGATAGGAACAGAAGGAAAATTCCTCAATATTATAAAGCCATGTATGAAAAACCCACAGCCAACATCTTACTCAATGGGGGTATGTTGGAAGCTTTCACTTTAAGATCATGAACAGTACAAGGGTGACCACACTCTTCATTGTTATTCAACATTGTGCTGGAAGTCCTAGCAGAGCAATTAGACAAGGGAATAAAGGCATCCAAAGAGGAAAATAGGAAGTAAAACTCTTACTATTTGTGAATGACATGATCCTATATTTAGAAAACTCTGAAATGTCTATGACAAAGCTACTTGAGCTGATGAATGAATCCAACAAAGTGACAGTATATAAGAACAACATGCAAAAATCAGTAATGTTTCTGTAATTTAGTATTGCATGATCCGAGGAGGAAATTGGGGGAAAATTCCATTTACAATAGCAACAAAAAGACTCAAATTCCTAGGAACCAGGGGCCGGCTGTGGCCCAGTGGATAGGGCACTGGTTCACCACATGGGAGGTCCCAGGTTCGGTTCCCAGGGACTCTCCAAGTGGGCAGACTGTCTTGAGATGGCAAGCCACTGTGGGTGGGGCAGAGCTGTCTTGGGCAGGGCAAAAAGCTGCCACAGGCAGGGAAAAGCTGCCACAACCAGGGCAAATTCACCCACAAACAGAGAAGAGCCACCCATGATCAGAGCAGAGCTGCCCATGAGCAGGGCAAGCCACCTGCATGGTGAGCTGACTCATCATACCACCGCAACAGGGGGAGACAAAGCAGGCACAGAAGAACACAAAAAAATGAACACAGCAAGAACAAGCAGAAAGGGGGGGGGGGTATGTAATGAACAAAAAAAATTCCTAGGAATCAATTTAACCAAAGAAGTAAAGGACCTATATGTAGAAAACTACAAAACAATGTTCAAAGAAATCATTGAAAACCTAAGCAAATTGAAAGACATTCCATGTCCATGGATAGGAAGAATAAATATTGTAAAGATCTCAATCCTACACACACAGATTTATTGATTCAATTCAATACCAATAAAAATTCTACCAGTGCAGTTTACAGAGATAGAAAAGGAAATTACCAAGTACATCTGGAAGGGAAAGTACACCTGAATAGCCAAAAACATTCTAAAAATGAAAAGTGATGTTGGAGGAATTTCACTACCTGATCCTGAAACATATTACAAATCTACAGTGGTCAAAACAGCATGGTATTTACATAAAGACAAACACATCAATTAGTGAAATAATTGAGAGTTCAGAAATAAACTCTCACCTCAATAGTGAACTGTTTTTTTGACAAATTTACCAAGTCAATGTTTAAGGGACAAAGCAGTCTCTTCAACAAATGTTCCTGGAGAACTGAATATCCATAACAAAAAGAATAAAAGAGTACCCATATCTCAATCCCATTGCAAGTTTCAACTCAAAATGGATCAAATACCTAAATATAAAAGCCAGGACAATAAAACTATTCGAAGAAAATGTAGAAAAACATCTTAAAGACCTTGAGGTTGATGGTAGTTTCTTGGACCCTATGCCCACCACATGAAACAAAAGTAAAAATAGATAAATGAGACCTCCTCAAAATTAAACACATTTGCACCTCACAGGACTTTGTCAAATGGGTGAAAGGGCAGCTGACTCAAATATTTGGAAATAACATGTCTGATAAGGGTTTAATATCCATGATATATAAAGAGATGTTACAATTCCACAATAAAAAGACAAACCACCAAATTTTTAAAATGGGTGAAAGACAGGAATAGACATTTGTCCAAAGAAGAAATATAAATGGCAGAGAAACACATGAAAAAATGTTCAGCTTCACTAGCCATTAAGGAAATGCAAATCAAAACTATGAGATATTATTTCACATCTATCAGAATGGCAACTATTAAAATGACAAAGAACTGGAAGTGTTGGGGAAGATGTGGACAGATAGGAATACTTATTCAGTGTTGTTCAGAATATGGAATGGTACAGCCACTGTAGAGACTGTTTGGCAGTTCCTAATGAAGATAGAAGTAAATTTGCCAGGTCATCCAACAATACAAGTACTGGATATATTACCAGATAACTGAGAGCTGTGACACAAACAGACATCTGCACACCAATGTTCATTGTGGTGTTATTCACAATTGCCAAAAGTTGGAAACAATCCAGGTATCCATCAACTGGTGAATGGATAAAAAACTGTGGTGCATTCACACAAAGGAATATTATGCAGCAAAAGTAGAAATGAAGTTGTGAAGCATTTGACAACATTCATGAACCTGGAGGACTTTATGTTGAATGAAGCAAACCAGAAACAAAAGGACAAATTCTGTATGATTGTGTTATGAGCTAAATATATTGTGCAATCTCATGGAGTTGCAAACTTGAATATGGGTCAATCAGAAAATAGAATGAGTTTAGAGAATGGAAAGCTGGGGGTTAACTTGTAAGAAATTGGTAGAAATTTGGAAATGAAAAGAAAAGGTGAAGTCCCAACATTATATTTGTAACTAGGCATTCAACAAAATCTAGCACCTTTCCTTGATAAAAACACTTTAAAAGATATTAATACTATTATGTAGGTTTGAAAGTGGTTAAACAGGAAAGTCTAAGGTCATGTATGTTATTAAAAGGAAAGCTAAAAAATGTGGCATGGAACTGCATAACATTGTAAAACCACATATGAAATAGGAATGTGGGTAAAATGCATATATAAGATCATTTTTCTTTGATGCTGAACAAATGTATGTTAATACTACAAAATGTTACTATTAGACAAAAAACTTTATGTTAATTGAAAGAAACCAGACACAAGTGCTACACATGGTATGAGTCCATTTATATAAAATGTAAATATAAAACAATTTATACAGATGAAATTAGATTAGATTTTATGTAGGGTTGGGGAAGCAATACTAAGTGGTGTGGAGTTTTTCTTGTTGGAATAATGAAATTGTTCTAGAATTTTTTGTGTTGGTGAATACACAGCATTGTGATTATACTAAAAGACATTAATTATACACTTTCAATAGATCATAAGGTATATGGATATATCTCAATAAAACCACTTAATAAATGAGGAAAGGCTGTGCATTAATAGCCAGAAATGGCAGCTATGTACAGCAGGGGAGACATGGAGAGATAGAGAGGTAAAGATTTGTCTTGTTTGTTTTTTTAAAATTACTATTATTGTTGAAATAATGAAAATGCTCTAATAGTGATTGAAGTGATGAAATGATGAATGCTATGTGATTATACCAATAACATTGATTGTACACTTTAGATGAATTGTATGCTTCATGAATATGTATCAATAAAAATGGAATTGTTAAAAAACAGAAATATGTGGAGAAACAGGAATACTCCTTCACTGTTGGTGAGAATGTAGAATGGCTCAGCATCTGGAAGACAGTTTGGCAGTATCTCAAGAAGCTGAATATAGTACTGCTATATGACACAGCAATTCTGTTACTAGGAATATATTGAGAGGAACTGAAAGCAAGACGGTACAAACTGACATTTGCCCACCAATATTCATAACACCATTATTCACAATTGCTAAAATATGGAACCAGCCCAAAGTGTTCATCAGTGTATGAATGGATAATCAAAATGTGGTAGATATATATACAAAAGAATATGATTCAGCTGTAAGAAGAAATGAAATCAGGATGCATGTGACAACATGGGTGAACTGAAATGATATTATGCTGCTTGAAATAAGTCATATGCAAAAGGACAAATATTGTATGGTGTCACTTACAGGAACTATATACTATGAGTAAATTCACAGAGGTAAACTCTAGAGTATACATTACTAGGAAGTTTAATGTGGCTTGAGAATGTGAGCTGCTGATTAATGTATATAGCACTATAAATAAGGTTAGTTGTAAAAGTGTGGAAATGAATTCAGTTGATAGTAAGAAATTATTGTGAATATAACTAACATTGCTGATATATAAAAGTGATTGTTGCTGTAAACGTCAATTGAAAGGAAGCTAGTGAATAATCTAAGGAATATGTAACAGTGATTTTGGTGGTGGATGAAGATTGTGATTAACAGATAAATATAAGAATGCTCTTCTTTTTCCTTTTGGAGTGATGAAAATGATCTAAAATTGACTGAGGTGATGACACCACAACACTGTGAAGAAAATGAGAGCAACTGAGGTTAATGCAGTGGTGGAAGATGGACTGTGGTTAGAAGAAAAATGAGAACATTCTCTCATGGGCAAAAACAGATATTGTAGTAATAATATAGCACGCTAATAATTGGGTGGGTTGAATGAAAATACACCAAATGTAAGATATGGGTTATAGTTAGTAGTAATATTTTGATGATGCTCTTTCATAGATTGTGTCAAATATTTCACAAAAATGCAAAATGTTGGTGGTGGGGAGATGTATGGGAGCCTTGTAATATGATATGCATGTTTGATGTAAATTCATAACTTTTACTATACACTTATGTTTATGTTGTGTTCATGTATGAATGATATACTTCAACAAAAATTTATTCTAAGAAACATTAGAACATCCCTATAATATAATAGTACTTGGCAATAAAAAGGAATAAACTGATGATATATAAAAAAAAACTTTTTAAGGTGACTCTTAAAGGTAATATTTTGAGTGCAGAAACTTTTAAACTGTCAAAATTTCCCATACAGTATGATTATATTTATATGACCTTGTAATGGCAAACCTATAATGATGGAGAAGAGCATGTGCTTTGACAGGGTTTCAGGTGGGAAATTAGTGTGATTACAAAAGAGTAGCTATGAGGTATATTTGCAAAGTATCTATATATGTATTACAATTTGCAGAACATACAACCAAAAAAGTCTTTTAATGTAATTTAATTTTAGATTGTTAATTAAAAATAAAAAAATAAAATTGCGGAAAATTAGATGAGCTATATTCATTATCATTTCTGTATGTAATTTTTAATAGTACTTTTAATATTTAAATGATAAAAATATTATTATTAAAACCTGGGATTAAAGCTTTAACAATCCCTTCTTGGGTAGAAGAAGTCAGAAAGAGCAGCCCCATGTGTCAAAAGATGAATAGATAAAAATTTTAATAAATTTTACTGATAATTACATTTTTAAGGTATATAAATATAAAGTCATGAATTTTGACAGTCTGGTGTAATAACTGCATTAGGATCCAGCCTCTTTCGATGGGACTCAGGGACCTGTCTCCTAGGAAAGAGTGTTCTTTCTCATTTTGATTGATTGACTGTCTGACACTCATGAACTGGCTTAATTGTCAGGCAGGCCACAAAGAAAGAGTCTTTTTTCCATAAACCCTGGTTCTTCTATCTCATTGATCTATGATTTCCAAGGTTGTTGATCTTGATCATATGGACTATGATGGAAAAAAATATTACAATGTATGGTTCTCTCCTGACTAAAGTGAAAAGGAATGTAGAGATCAATAAACTTCCTTATATGATTATAACTCATATTATGTCTCATCCACTGAAATTTAATTAACCTGAGAGTGATCGTATTGCTCCACTCAGCTACCTGGGATGCTGGAAGTCGTATCCTCTAGACTGGAGGTAATGTGTGCAGATGATTTTGGATGGAAGGTCCCCACCGCCTTTCAAACAGAAAAGGAGAAAAATATATGTTTAGATAATTAGTAATTTACAAAACATCAGATGAATATTCAGAGCTGGAGAAGAGTTTAAATAAGTCTGATAATGTGCAATACTTCAATGTAATTATATATACTTTAAGGATAATTAATGTTTATAATATGATATTTTATGTGTAACATTAATAAAAATAAGAAGAGGCAATATATGCAGTGCCTAGCACTGTTAGTTGCCTTCCTAAGAGCTCTCTCAAGTAAAAGCAATTCTTCCAGGCCTTCCTAGAAAGGTGAGGGTGGATGCAGCCATTTAATTCAAACTTTTTTGAATATAGAGTAAGTGAAATTTTTTTCTATTTGATTTCAGGAAAAATTAGTTTTTCTTGTGATCTACTGTATTTATTGCAAGTAATTCCTACTTGTTTAACTTTTTCTTTTTTATATATAATAAACTTTACTTTTAAAGAAGTTTTGGTTGTAGAAAAGTTACATCAAAAGTATAAGGTAGTCCCATATAGTCTATTTCCACCACATCTTCTGTCATTAATAACATCTTACAATAGTGTAGCACATTTGTTATAATTAATGAATAAATATTGAAGCATTGCTACTAACCATAGTTTATGATTTCCATTGTGGTTTACCCTTATTTCGAATGCACTAAATATGTCCTACATTCTACCTATTTTTCCCTCCCCTTTCCCTCAGAACCTCTGATAATCACTATCTTTATATCAATGTTACTGGTTCTTCCATTACTAGAATAATACTTTCTACTTGGTTTGTGCATTCTCTCTTTATGTTTGTTACTTGCTCAACCTTGAGGATTTTGGCATTGTTATGCCTGCTCTTCTTTAGATGGAGAAGGGGCTTAGATCTTATGGAGTAGATGGTAAAAACCATATGCTTGCAGTTGTAGATACATTGGTTTTTGGGATGGGGTTTGTCAATCATCATCATTTTTATAATATGTTATTTTATATGTAACATTAATGAAAACATGAAGTGACAAATATGCAGTGCCTGATACTGCCAGTTGCCTTCCTAAGAAATGTCCCAAGTATAAACAAATAATGATTCCAGATCTTCCTAGAAGTAGTGGGTGAGGGTGGATGTATCCATTTAACTCAACTTTTTCAAATGTTGAGTAAGTGGAATTTTTTGGAGTTAATTTCAGGAAAAACTCTTACAAGGAACTTAATTGGGCCCCACTGTCTTCCACCTTTCTAGGTTTTGATCATTATGTAATGATTGGTACTGCAGTGCTCATTTCTATACTTGGGAAATCAGAGTCATGTGCTTGGGTCACTGAAGATAAAATTAAATAAGCTGGGTTATCTGGTGATGTTTGAAGCTGGTATTTCATTTCTGCAATGCTTTAGAAAAGTAAAGCCTATTTTGCAATAGGCACATTTAGGGGGATTTTCTTTTATTCAAGAGTAACATGATTCCAAATCAACATACTTCCTGAAGCGAAGAGGAGAAGTTTTGAACACAATTAGGTGGAAACATGCAAGCATTTCTCCATATTTCACAGTAGAGCATTCATCTATATTGTTCAAATCTTGAAGAGTCAAGCAGTTTTGCAAATATGGTGATTAAAACATGTTTCATTAAAGAACAAAAAATACTTGTAAGTAGCTAAAAAAATTACAAATCTTCTAATTATCACACAGATAAACAAAGGACAGTAATAAACTCTAAAAGAACATATGGACAAACATCTTTGTTTAAATGTGAATAGATAATATTTTCCCAAAGCCTCACAATGTGTGGTTAAGAGTTTCTATGCTTCCCACAGTAATAGAGAAATTGATTAGAGATGAGGACTTGGGGGTAGACTATGAGACATAGTTTTCCCAAGATCATTGCTTTGATGGTCATATTTTATTTTATCCAACACTTTATTTAGAAAATTTACAGAGATATAGAATAATTGAAATGTAAATTTATATTTAGAGCAAGTTGATTATATAATCATATTTTACCAGAATGTTGTTTTCTTGTTATAGAAAAAATATCCTAATAATATAAATTCATTGTTTAATTTTGTCAGGCAAAACAATACTTTGAAAAACTTTTCTTGTATCTTACTCTAGAGCATGAGAAGAAACAAAATTATCACTCCTGATAAATTAAGATTTTTTTCAACTTATGTTGATCAGTTATAAAAATGAGAGGTTATTATTAGGTTGGTAGTGATGGGGTATATACAAGAAGAGAAGCATATTCCCTCTAGAGTTCTAACTTGCTTTTCCAAGGGGGAAAGGGAGGATTGTATAAATTAAAGAACAAAATCTAATATGAACTCTCTATATAAGTGAGGAGTTTATTTTTCTTTGCTGATTCATGTTTGTTGGCTGGATCATTTTTCATTCATCCTTTTGAAACCTCATATTGGTAATAAAATCTCTGAAACTGAAAAGGCAAGAAAACCCTCGGCTGAAATGTGGATTTTCTAAGCTAAAAGAAACAATAAGATGATTTTAGAGATGTGACATGAAAATTTACACATTATGGAATGTAAATCAAATATAAATTAGGTAAGGAAAAGTGTGTATTTTTTAATAATATTAGATTGATTGGGTAAAGAAATGCATAGAAATTGTTTGGGTCCTAAAAATTATCCATATGTACATAAGGGTTTCTAATACCTTTCCATGTAAATTTCTACTGCACCTAAAGCATGTTTATGACCCTACACCTTGATTTATATTTCCTAGACAATTAGGTGTCTGAGCTCTACTAGTCAAAAAGGACCTCAGAAAGCAGGGGGAATAATTGCACACTAGAAGTGCTTTTATGATTTTCTGTAGTTTAAAAGTTACTGGAAAATTAGGTTAAGAAGAAAGATTAAAGAAACCTTCTTAGCAATATTTTTTAAAAGACAATTTAATAACCTATTTAATAAGAAATTTAACTGTAATATTTCCTTTATATTAATGTCCTAAATATTATATCTTGAATTATTTTAAGATCTAACATCTATCAGTGGTAATTTTGCTTAATGAATTTATTTTCTTTTACTCTATATAGTGGAAATTTGAAGTAACTACTTGCTACAGAGAGAAGCTTCATATACAGTATGTTTTCCTTTGACCATATGTAAAGGTGTAAATCACAGAAAACACAAGTTAATTCCTGTTTAATGTCCCCTGTAAGGCTAATGCTAGCCAACACCCCTAGCTCTGGATGTTCCTTTAAAGACTGGCTATCTGTGAATATGAAAAAACTGACTTCAACATGTATAGTTGATGTACTCATGTGCTTAAATTCACACCAATTACTCCCACAATGCAGTGGAGATTGCAGTACATAAGGATTTTTCTTTTCCAAGAATCATTTAGCTAAAAAAATTATTGAAACTCTTCCTCAGCAATACATTATTAATGAAAATTTTGCATTTATTTTTCTAAATATAAGGACAAATTCTGGGATTTAATTATGTTTGCAACCACATGAGAGGTTTGTTAACATATATTTCCTTCTGCATGAACAAATTCTGCAATTTACATGCCAAAACCAAAAATTTTACTTAGGAAATTTGAACATTCATGGACAACTTTTAGGGAAAATCCATAATCATTTCTTCAAAATACATATTGGTCATGTACCCTCAAGTAAAACCTAGCTAGGTGTTTTTACACCTAGGAAGGTATTTTACACCTAGGAAGTTATTGACTTATTTTTTATAATCCTTATTTAGAAAAAAAAGTCAATGTTATAAGTGTGGTTATAATGTTAAATAATTACTTAATATAAAATGTAAATATTTACTGTATCAAATTATGAATATATCTTGTAATAAAAAGTGCCTTTAGTTTCTCACATTAACAATTAATTTTCAATGTATTAATATATGATATACAATACTTTGCAGAAGATTGAACATTTGAGAACTTGAGAATTAATGCTTCAGATATTTTTGCTCCAATCTCTTTATTCACCCATTTAACAAACTTTTGCTTATTGAATAATGTTATCTAAACATTTTTGCTTAATATAATAATTTTCTTTTCAAAAGTTCAAGGACAGAGGTGCTGCTGTTTAAGGAAACAAAAGAACAGAAATAGTAATAATTCCATTATGGATAGAAGAATAACATCTTCCAATTAATTTCAGCATTTCTTATTTAAAATTTTCCAAGGAAAAATAAAAAATTGTCAGAAAATAATAATTACATTTTTTGAAGAAACAATTATGTGTATTTTCCAATATGTATGCTACTCATTTTATATGAGCTAAGAAATCATCAAAAATTTCATGAGGTAAAAGAAAAGAAAGGTGAGAATTGGTGTAGGGGAACAATAGACTTAGTTTAGCATTTTATTTTCTAAACATATTTTCTGCTTGAATTTTCTATCATGCATATGTGATGTTTATAAAAACAGAATATATTAATTTTTAAAGTAACAAAAAATTCAACATAATTATCAATTTCCTGACCTCAAACAAAATTAAATTACTTTTGCAAATAATCTTAAATTTAGTGATGATTGGGCTCTTCTGTAATGAGAAAGTTAAACAAGGGTAAATAGAAACAATTTGTGCTACCAAATATAAATTTTAAATAAAATGTGCTCAAATACTTAAATTTTAATGGGAAATGATTTTGAATAAATATGGAAACAGGTCTGATTTTTATTGGGATCACCTTCAGACAATATTACCAAGTTTTCATTTATATTACATAGGCTAAATTTAATGTGCATTAAGGTATATCTTTTGAGGATATAACATTTTACTCTTCATTTTTAAATGATTATGATTGTGAAGCAATAGAAATATTGTTATATTTCTTTCTTTCTAATAGAAACACTTGGTCAAACCCAATAACAAAAGCTCAATCCACTCATTATTTCACTGAATATGTATTTATCTTATTTTCTGTGTCTCCTATTTGTAAAATCTACTTTCAATAAAAATACACTTTTTCTATTTTCAGCTAACTCAGTGTTTAGACAGTGCATAAAACTAAAAACATGAGAATACAAAATGGAAAAATATAGCTGCCTAAGCAGATGTGGAAGATGGAGCACCAACTCTCACTGAATTGTGCAAACACAAAAGCTCCTGTGGACCAACAACAGTTTCATTAAGATGAAATTTAAAATTTCACTTTCTTGTTAGAAAACTGAGGGTGAATATTCTATAAATATCATAAAGGCATGGGATGATTTTTATCAGCATTTATAGTAATTTGATATCTGTAATTAAAATTGTGCTAACACAACTTATTAACCACAGCTGAATTATTTTCCAAGTGTTGATCATCACTAGGCTCCTAGATTTTTTTCTGGTAACCTCCGTATGTTGGTTTCATTTGTTTCAGAAAGACCAATGTAGAGAGAGGAGATGGACATCTACAATCTCACCACCAAGGACTTTTACCTTTTAGGGCTCTCTGATTTTGCTGAGGTGCGCTATCCTTTCATTGTGGCTTTGACTGTCATCTATCAGGTCACTTTGTTGGCAAATGGTGCCATTCTCCTGGCCATTGTGACTGAGAAAAAGCTACACACACCCATGTATTACTTCTTGGCAAATTTGTCCCTTTTAGACATATTCTGCCCTTCAGCTACTGTTCCCAAGATGCTTGAGAACTTCTTAACTAACAAGCAAAGCATTTCTTTTGTTGGGTGTGCTTTGCAGCTCTATTTTCTTGTGGCCCTGGCAGGGACTGAGGTCCTCCTTCTCGCCATCATGGCTTATGACCGGTATGTGGCCATATGTTTCCCTCTTCGTTACACCCTCATCATGACCAAGGTCCGCTGTGCCCAGCTGTCGGTTGGAACCTGGACAGCAGGGTTTCTTCATTCCCTTCTGCATACGGTGTTCACGTTCCGTCTGTCTTTCTGTAAGTCTCATCAGCTTAACCAGTATTATTGTGACATCCCGCCCGTGGTGGCGCTCTCCTGCTCTTCCACATATGTGGCAGAGATGCTTGTTTTAGTGGTAGGAGGAACCTTAGCAATCAGTGCCTTTCTGATAACTTTTATATCGTATATCTACATCATATCCACCATCCTTAAGATCCCATCATCCAAAGGGAAGCGCAAAGCCTTCTCTACATGTGCTTCCCATCTCCTTGTTGTAGGTCTGTTTTATAGCACCATAATATTCACCTA
>PVKH010021714.1:0-14278 GCA_004027955.1 Chaetophractus vellerosus | reverse complement strand
AGATATGTAATAAAATAACTAAATCTTAAATAAATAAATAAATAAATTATTGTGTGCATGTAAGCAAAAGTAAAGCAGGATTCTATTGCGAAGTTACTTAATCTCTAAGCCATGCCCTTATTAGTAAAATGAGGATAATTGCACTTTTAAAGATTACTGTAAATATAAAATTAGACTATACATATATATGAAAGCATTTTGAACAAAGAAAATACTCTTTAAATATACCATTTTAGAAAAATCTGTGAAAGAGAAATGCTCCCCTTGCCTTTTCTTAAAGTTGACACACATTTTCTAACAGAAATCATGCTAATTAATACAAGGAGTAACAGCAGATTTCCATTATTTCATTCTTCTAATTTAATATATAATGTTCTCTATGTTGAGTGGAAATGTATATTTATTCACAAACAGGTTTTGATGTTTTATGACTGACAGTGGTTACCAGACAATCAAGTTTATTGTTGACCTATGAAAAAATATGGATATTCTTGAGCTCCCTATAAAGAGTATAGTAAATCTGGTAGCTGTGTAATTAACTTATAATTATGTAAGCCATAAAAGCATAATTATACGATTATTAATATGTTAAAATTATAAGGAATTTTCTGGCATTTAATTAACATTTGCCAAGGCAAACTACAGCAAATTAAATAGCAATTAATAAAATAGTGACATTTATTTAGATACTCTATTAGTTGTCACAATTATTAACTTGTTATCACTGGCTTTTAAAATTCCCATTAAGTACCTAAATATTCCTTACAATTTTTATGTGTTAAAAATCTAATTATATGAGTGTTCTGTAAGTTTAATTGATTATACAGCATCTCTCATAATAAATCTTAATACTCTCCAACTGTCAATTGATGCATAATTGACATGTTCTAGCCAAAGAAGCACTTGTGAGGGAACTAAGCAATCTTATATATTCTCTTACTTTAAGGTACTTAATCATATGGACCGCAAATTAAAAAAGAAAAGAAAAAGAAAAGAAAACCTATGTCAAATAAACCTGTGGGACCATTTATGTCTATATCAAAAGCACAGAAACCTGGATGTGGCTCTTCCATAACTGTTCCATGCATTTATCATAGATCCATGATTTAGAGGATGTGCTTTAGGACATATAAGATGACTGCCTTATATATTTATCTAGGTAAATTCTGGCTGATATGTTTTCGTATTATGCACCTTGGCACCTGGGGGAAGTTTGTAGGTATAAAAGCAGTTCCCAAGCAACCCTTGAATCCTATGACCAACAGATATCAAAGGATGCCTTGTAATTACTTTGAAGATAAGGGAAGTCTTAGCTAGTGTAAAATATCTATCATGGCCAGGCTAATCCCAAACTCTCACAATTCAGTTCTTTCATCCATAACTTCCCAGTTACCAAGATGAGATAAGAAATTTGAGAAGTACACTAACAGATTAACCAAACCTATGTAAAATATATATGATGAATTAAATAGAAATTGAAGGAATATATAAAAAGCCACCAAAGTTATATTTAGGTAAAATAACTTTTGTTTTATGACATCTATCATATAACAATAAAATTACTGTTGTTGTTTTATCTGGAGTTCAGTTCAATTTTACCAAAGTATAGTCTGCAATCTTGAAGTTCAAGAAGTTACTTGAAAGATAATGTGGTCAAATATATTTGAAAATCTTTTCCTGGAGTTTCAAGGCATGCATTAGTATATTGAAAGGGCTGAGAAATCATACATTAAAGAAATTTATTTAAGTTTGTCAAACATAGAATTTAAGACCAAAACTTTTAATTCACATGACAATTATTGACTTAACAGACTAGAACACAGAAAGGCTATATTATAGGATAGAATTATTGAAAGATAAGAGACCTAATGCAGTGTCCCCTGGATGACCTTAATTCTTAGAGTTTTAGTTAGAGGGTATGATGTGTATTAAAATTAGTAATAAAATTTAAGGATTTTTTTCTTGTGAATGTATGAAGTTAAGAAAACTTATTAAACAAAATAACCATGGGGAGTGGGTGTAGCTCAGTGAATGAGTGCCTACTTCCCACTTACAAGGTCCCAAGCTCAATTCCCAGTACCTCCTAAAAAAAATGCCTATTCCTTGTCTTGCTAATCAATAGCATATATTCTGTTTAAAAATATGTGTATATGTATATGTATTGTATATGTATATAAATATATAAATATAGGCTTCAGTATTTTCCTGCAATCAGGTTATCAAATATTACAAGGATGTGAACAGAATTATAAAATATAAAATATAAAATTAAAATTCTTTTCAATTAGAAAATTTTTTAAAATGTTGAACTATATGTAAATAAATAATATCTAGATAAACTGTGATATATTCATTGTGTAAGAAATATATTTTGATCTCATGAATCAACAGATAAATTGTAAGCTAAAAATAAAGTATATCTCTGTATCTGAGATACTCTCTAAAGGAAATCTGTCTTTGATGCTAATTTTAAAGTATTGTTACCTTATGGATTATAACTGCTATTTAACTTTTGTAGTTCTCATTCAAACTAAAGTGTTTTCCTTCACTAATATCCCCTTAATTTATCTCTCTTAAAATGAACTTTGAAAACCAAAATCACTTTAACTTACCTGATTATAACAAAATGTACCATATTCTCACAGTGCCCATCAATCTTCCTTTAATCATCAGGCCTCCATTTAATCTGAAACATCTTTTAATGAACCTCATACATACTTTAGTGTTTTTTATTTTAGGATTTTTATTATGAAATATAAACACATAAATTACACAACAGTGATATTTACAGTTCAAAAATTATTCTAAAGGAATATCTGCACATCACCCAACTGATCAAGGAATAAAATATTGCCAACATTCCAGGATGTCTTTGCCTGACACTTTACAATTAAAATAAAAACGGCAATAGAAAATATTTTACCAGAATATTAAACAAAATTAGCAGAAGACAGACTTGCTGAGTTGGAGGAGGGGCAAAAAATTCAAAACAAATAGTAGAGAAAAACAAATGAAAAATGAAGTAAAGAGTCTAAGAGAAAATGGAACACAGTGAAAAGATCTAACATGTGTAATTGGAGAATTATTTAAGAATATGGTCCTTGATGATATGCCAAAACTGACAAAGGACATCAGTTCATACACTGAAAACTCCTACGAGGGCAACAAAGAAAAGCACACATAGGGACATAAAAGTCAAATTCATGAAAGCAAAAGACAAAGAAAAAAATCTTGAAATCTCATAGAGGATAAGACACATTGCTTTTAAAAAATTTAAAAAAAAAGATTGATAGCTAACTTCTCATCAGAAATCATGAAGTAACCAGCTGATGGATATCGTGCTTAAAATGATGAAAGAAAATAATTTCCAAAGTAGAATTCAATTCTTACTGGAAACATAATTCAAAAAGGAAGACAAATATACATATATATGTGTGTGTGTGTGTGTGTGTGTGTGTGAATGTCTGTGTGTATGAAAGAGAGAGAATACAAATTGCTAACATAAGGATTAGAAAGGAGGACATCACTACTGAGCCTGGATTTTAAAAGATAGCAAGAAAAAGTATAAATGAGCTCATGCCTTTTAACTTAAATATTTAGATGAAATGGACAAATTCTATGCAAAGCACAAAAATGCCAAAGTTAACAAAAGAAGAAATAATAAATATCTTTGAATATATACTACTAAATGCATTCACATAAAGAAAACCCTAGGCCCAGATTTCTTTGCAGGTGATTTTTTCCAGACTTCTAAGGAAAAATATTGCAATCTTACTCAAACATTTCCAGAGAATATAAAATAAAGGCACTCTTTTCAATCTGATTCTGTAAGGCCGCATGATTATTTAAAACTACATACCAATGCTAGAATACTAGAATACTACATTCCATATCAATATTTCTCATGCACATTAATGCAAAAATCCTAAGCAAAATATTCCAAATCAAATCCAGACATATGTAAAAATGGGTAATAAACCAAAACCATGTTTGATTTATTTTGTGACTGGAAGAGTAGCTTAAAATCAATCAATGCAATTCAGCACATTAACAGAATGAAGAAAGTTTCTGATCAACTCGATAGGTGTAAAAAAAAAAAAGCAGTGGACAAATTTAAGTACCTATGATGCAAACTCTTATGAGATCAGGAATAATAAAGAACTTCCTTATGTGATAGAGTATCTACAAACACCTACAATATTTTACTTAATGGTGAAATATTAAAATTTTTCTCCCTGAAATCAGAAACAATATAATAATGCCTTTATTTCTAAACTTGATCTTAGACAAAAGGCCAATATATAATGTCTTTATTTCTGTTTAATTTTGTTTAATCTGTGGCAGATATCCTCTTGATTTTCACAGCTACATCACTTCAGCTAACAGCAAAGGTAACACAATACTATGCTCTGATTTCTCGATACTGTCTTAATTTGTCCAAGCTTCTCTCAAACACTACACAAGGGGTTGACTTAAACATCAGGTATTTATTGACTCATAGTTTCAGAGACCAGGAGTACAAATCAAGGCATTGGCAAGACCATGCTTTCTCTTTGAAGACTGACGTGTTCTTGTGCTGACTGCAGACAATCCTTGGGGTTCCTTGGCTTTCCAGTCACATGAAAAGCCCTCTCCTTTCTTCTCTGGGTTCCTGCTGACTTCTAGCTTCTAGTCCTTTATAAAGCCTCCAATAATCTGGCATAAGCCCCAACCTCATCAGTTGAACTACACCTTAACTAAAAAATAGTATTTTCTAGAGGGTCTATTTATAACGGGTTCATGCCCACAGAAATGTAGATTAAAATTGACATGTCTAAATTGAGGTACATAATTCAATCTACCACAGCTACTTAATTGTTCAGTTTGTACCATATTGAGTTAGAGGACTTAAATAGGGAGAAGAAGAAAAACAAAATTTTTTTTCTGCATGATCATATACTTGATAGTCTGGTGTAATCTAAAACTCTGAAACTATATTTAATCAATTTTTTGTACTTCTGGTTAATTATGGGTAAACTACTTATCAGCACAATTGTTGGTACCCTCACCAGATCCCCTTTATCAACATGATACCCAATCTGTGAGCTTTATCTGACCAGAACTCCCAGATTTGCCTTTTCCAGGACCTGCCTAACTCAAACCAGTGTCTCCCTACACCTTTCTCTCAAGCTGACTCAATTCTGTGATCAATTCCTGCTTCAGAGCATCCTTGTGGAAATCGATCTAATCACTTTCTTGTTTAGCTTTTAATCTCTTGCTGACCACATTGTAGCTTAGCTTTTCTTTCATCTGTCATATCCTGCCTCACTTACTCCCCATCCCCCAAAAGCACTACCCCCAAAATGTTACTTGAACCAGAATCCCATCTCAGGTATACTTCTAGTGAATCAAATCTAAGACATCATCCAACCACTGATTTCATATGGTGTACAAACTAGAATATATCCCAAGTAAGTAAACAACAGTCTGCAAGTCAAAATCACCTGCATAAAGGGAAAACCTCATTATTATTTATTTTAGAAATATTTTGCAGACTTGGATTGATTGATTTAAAACTTTTAATCTCACATTCTATAACAGAGATATAACAATATCTGAGAGACATTAATGTATATCATCAGCATTTTTCAACATATTACATCATGCTGTAATAGAAAGAAATTCAAATAGTGTATTATGATGCTTACCCTCCAAATTGTGCACTGGAAAATAAGGTAATTGGATGAGAAAGCAGTTGTGAACTTTTCAAATTCTAAATTTAAAATTAAAGTATTAAGTCTTTTGCCCAATAGTTACTAAGTTTAGAATAGCATGTTAAATAAGCAGTGAACACTTCTTCCGTCTTCCCATTCTTGACTTTATAAAACAAGTGGTTTCTTCACATAATTACTCAAGTGTTATCAGAGTCACTTTTGGATTGCATAAAATAGCTGCCTTTTCTGATCATAGAAGAGACAAGGCTTCAGAGTAATCAGCGTAGAGTCTGCTACTCTGCCTGATTTCCAGGTTATTCATAATTTGATGCTATACTACTAATTCAGTAAGCTTTCTCAATTCTCTTCAACATGCAAGTGTTCTAATTTCAGTCTACCTTCATCACTTGCAAACCTATAGCTTTGACAAAGAAGACTCTACCTACTCACCTTTGACAATACTATTCAAAGTGTACTCATTTTTTAAAATTTATTTATTATACATCCCCCCCTTTTTTTTCTTGTTCTTGCTGTGTTCATTTTTTTTCTCTGCGTTCCTCTGTGTCTGCTTGTCTCCCCCTGCTGGGGCAACCTGCCGAGTCAGCTCACCGGCACGGTGGCCCACCTGCTCACGGGAGCTTGTCCTTGCTCGCGGGGGCTTGCCTTTGCCCGTGGGGGCTTGCCTTTTTGCCCGTGGGGGCTTGCCTTTTTGCCCGCCTGCTGGGGCTCGCCTTTGGCCGCGGCAGCATGCCCTGCCCACATTGGCTTGCCTTCTCAAGGCAGTCCGCCCATTCGAGGAGGCCCGGGACCGAACCCGGAGCGTCCCATGTGGTAAACCGGTGCCCTACCAACTGGGCTATACAGCCGGCCCAAACTGTACTCATTTTTAAAGGACCAATCAAGTCTTAGATTTTGTTTCCTTTATGGCACATTATCGACAACTCTGGCTATCTTTGATTTCCCTCAATACTGATGTTCCTTAGTTAATACTGTATATTTAATTGATTACTCCTTTATATTATTTATTTTTCCCATGCATTTTTAATTTTTTAAAAACTACATCATTGGCTGTTTCAGATTAATAACAGTCACTTCTGTTTCTTCTTTATCCCAGGTATTGTATTAAGCATATAGCAGGCAATAAGCATTGTTTAATTTAATATTAGTTTGAATCTTGTATTAATACAGTGTTTCTTATTCTGTGGCCCACTGATGAACGATGGAGAATTACCCAGAAGCTTGTTGAAATACAGACTCCTTTGCCCAGTACCAGACCAGAGAAGCATGGAGTGAATCTCAGGATTTTTTTAAAAAAGACATACTAATTCTTATGTATGCAATAGATGAAGGTAGTTGAGAATGTATCTAGATCTCTAACATATGAATATTACTTCTCATCATATTTTAGTGTCAGTGGGTTCCTTATTTTAATGGAAAGAACTTCTGAAATAAGTCAAACATATTTGGATTTTTAGGCTGAAAAATTAAATATTATTAATATAAGTTTAGGTAATTTGATTTCCACATATACCTTCTTGAAGGGTAAAATTTAGAGTATCACAAAAGCAAAGTATGAAACATTAATGAAAGTTCTTTGGACAATTTGATAGTTCATGTAGCTTTGAAATCTAGTTTTCTAGTGAAATATTCATGTTCAACAGCAAATTAATATTAAAACATTTAAAAGATACCTATTGCAAAAATATTGTTAAAGAAAATGTAACATATATCATTTTAAAGGAGATAGAAACATGCAAAATGTAATTGATGGAAAAAACGGAAACATCCTTTTGTTTGCCTTTGTTTTGCTTTCATAACATCAAGAGTGACAATCATTCTGTGAATTTTATCAGGTAAAATGTGTCTTAAAAGATTGCAAAGGATGATGCAACATTCTGAAGTAAAAGCTAGATTTTACTGGAAACCAATTTCTCAAAAAGCTTTTCACCTTAATAATGACAAAACTGCCCTAATCATTACTTTAATTAACTCAACCACTCAGCTAACCAATTATTCCAGAGTTTCACGCACATCCTTTACAGAGGAAAGTTGGTCCATAGATGTAAATCTCAATTTTAATTTCCTGACTTTTGGTGTATAAGAAGGAAAATATACTTTTCAAGAATGTACTTAATTTGTAATTTATACTTGTACCATTCTGAAAGGTGTTGCACAGCCACATCCTGATACACAGGCACTGTTCCCGTTGTCCTGGGCATTTATAAGCTGTAACTGAACAGCTGCACAGTGTGCTGGTTTCCATGGCTCACATTAGCACCACACTAATCCATGTATATTTGCAAATTGTTATGATCATTGCTCAGAAATGGCATCAGTTGCAGCTGCAGCAATTCGGAAAATATTTTAGACGTTTGATGGCTGGAACAACACAGACATTATAATCATCTGACATCCATCACTACTGCTCCTTCACTTGATTGCACCAGTCAACAAATCCTGGGCACGAAGACAGTGAAATAAGGCACAGCATAAGCTACATCTACGAAGGCCTCCTTTTTTTTTCTTTCTCTGATTCTTACCATTCCCATTTTCTACCATCATCTATCTTCCATTTTCAAACACCATCCAATATATAAACAGAATCATACAAAGAAATATGATTTTTCAAAATACTCAACATGCTACTTCTTAAGAACCTAAACAATGAATAACTTCCAGAGAACCTAGTCCTAAGTGATGTGCAGTTGTCACTACAAAGAGGTTTGAATATGATTTTATTGTGAGTAAAAATATAATTATCTGCCTATTTTTCTCTTTTTATCCCCCTTCTTTGTTTTCTAATTTATCTTGACCAAACTGCATTTTCCCCTTACTGGAATATTAATCATTTTTAATGTATAGGGTAAACAGATAAGATTCCTTTTTCAATGGTGCTATCTTATTTTCTTATCTCATAGTCCATTTATTATGAATCAACAATTCTCTGCTGAATTCTACTCTGATAATTGATGTCTATGAATTCACTATAAATAATTTAGCCTAAAACACTTTTAAAGTATCAGTTGCAACCCTAGTGTTAAAGTTTTTCTTTAATGTCTCAGACATGCTAAACAGCCTTATAAGGTCCAATATCAAACAAAGAACTTTTACTTAATTTGAGCCAAATAAATAAATGCTTGTGGAGTGGATGAATGAACAGATATTTATGTTCAATACTGTTATAAAAATTTGTTTTGTCTTTTCAAATTAAAATTAAATTAAATGAAAAACACTAGTGCCTGAGCAGGTAATACAAAACCTTTCATTGGCTGATCTTTAGCTATTTATTTTCCTGGTTGCAAATGCCATCATTACCATATCATGTATGACTATCCTCAGATTTTACTGATTAAGTGTACTATTTCATATTTTTGCATGCTGTTCTCGCTGCCAGAATTCCATCCTCTAATAACATATCTCAAATGTTACTTCTTACAGAATACTTCCTGGGAGAGACAACCTCTCAATCCTCATTTTCTACCTTGTAATTCCTTGTCCTGTTACACTTAACACTACATTATAAAATTTTGTTTCATTTTCTTTTATGATTTTATTTTTATACTCAAAAGCAGACTGTGCCTCTTTCATCCCTGTATCTTCAATGTTATGAAATAACTCAGAAGGTCTTCAATGAATTAAGTTCTCATAAATAAACTGTTGCATCAATGCTAAATGATGCCATTGTGAACCAAGCATATGCTAAAAATGATAAGGAGATCAAAAAGCTGTAAAATTATTTATATATATATACACACACACACAACAACGATATGTCTGCCATTGAGGACTTATATTTTTCCGTAAAATAGACATAGACATATATCTAATACAAAACTCATTATGATCAATGCTCCATTGTCATAAACAAAATATATAGTGAATCAGGAAACATTCAAAGGGTATGTAATGGAGAATATTGAAAGCCAGGCACTAAATGGCTCATGTTTATTAGTGGATTGTTATAACAAAATAAATATAAAAGATGTATATGTTGTGTTTAAATATAAATGCATATAAATATATGTGTTTGTGCACATGTATGTCCCAGGTCTAAGTTCTTCAGGGTAAGTAGAACAGCCTAAAGGGCAAATTTAGAAATGCCTATTTCAAAGAGATAAGAAGTCAGGTGAAAGGACCTTTCTCAATCGATTAGTGTTTCAGAAGTAGGAAAGGCAAGAAAGAACAAAGAATCTGAACCTGGGTTCAGATATGTGAAAACCAAAATAACTCGTTTCCACGAAGTGCCCTATGTATTGAGGATTCTAGATATCTAGGAATATGACATTGGTCCTTTTCTCATATGTACCAACTGAAAATAATCAGGATATAATCACCTCAATTAAAGATAAAATATCAATTAAAAGTAAGTAGCACAGGATCAATAAACAGATATCACAAGAAAAAATGGAAATAATAATTAGGAAAAACATATAGCACATGGCAAATACTAATTAGAAAAAAATTTCCAATGTATGGGTAAAAATTTAATAAAATAGAGCCATAAATAAAAACATTCCTAAGCCATGGATGAAACTTGAAGACATCATGTTGTGTGAAATAAGGCATACACAAAAAGACAAATTTTGTGTGAAAAATACCTAGATTAAGCAAATTTCATAGAGACGCATATTGGATTATAGGTTACCTGTGGCAAGGTGGGGAGGGAGTTATTGCTTAATAGGTGTAGTTTCTTTTTGATATGATGAAAAAGTTGGGATAATGGATGTTGATGATGGTAGCACAATATTGTGAAGGTAATTAATACCACTAAATTGTACACTTGAAAGTAGTTTAAATGGGAAATTTTTAGTTGCATATGTTCTGACAAAAAATGTTGAAAAGAAAAAAAGAGGGGCCGGCTCGATAGCCCAGTGGATAGGGCGCCGGCATACCACATGGGAGGCCCCGGGTTCGGTTCCCGGGGACCTCTCCTAGCGGGCAGACCGCCTTGAGAATGGCAAGCTGCCATGGGCGGGCCAGAGCCGCCGTGGGCAGGGCAAAAAGCTCCCATGGACAGGGCAAAAGCTGCCACGGGCAGGGCAGGTCGCCCACAAATGGAGCGCAGCCAGCCACCCGCGAACTGAGAGCCAGCTGTGAATGGAAGCAGAAGCCGCCCACAAGCGGGGAAAGCCGCGCCTGCGCAGTGACCAGTCTTGGCACGTCGCCACAGCAGGGGGGAGGGAAGATATGTAATAAAATAAATAAATCTTTAAAAAAAAAAAAGAAAAAAGAAATTTGTTTTTTAAAAGATTTGTTGGTTTATTTACTTTTATCTCTTTTAATTGTCAGATAATATATAGGAACCAAAAATATTTATTGGGGAATAAACAAAAACAAAAACAAACAAGAATGACAGTAATTTTACAAAGCCTTTTAAGTACATTAGGCACATAGACTTGTTAAGAATTTTCATCAAAATTTTAAGAAACAGATAAGTTCAACATAAGATAAATTGTTATGGATGATAGAAAAAATAAATCAACCTTTCCAATAATATTTATGAAGTTAGCATTGTATTGATATATACAAAAATATCATACACAAACACACATATTGACATATATAAGCAAAAAGGCCTATATGGCAATTAATTGATGGATATACATGCAAAATTACTATATTGAATATTATTAAAAATACAGCAGCATATGAAAAAATTATATGATCAAGTGAATTTTGGGGAAAATTTTAAAAATCTCTTTATGATCTATAATGCACAAACCAAAAAATATACACACTTAAAATTTAATGTTTTTAAATAAATTCAAAGTTGGACAACCAGCACAAAAATCTAATATGGAATATTTTCATCACCCCCAAAAGAAACCCCCTACTCATTAGCAGTCACTCCCCATCCCTGCCCTACTCTAGACCTATATTACCACTAATTTACAATCTTTCTTTATGGATTTGCCTATTCTGGACATTTCATATAAATGGAATTATACAATATCTGTTTTTTTGTGATTGGCCTCTTTCACTTAGCATAATCTTTTCAACATCCATCCATGTTCTTACTTATATCAGTATTTTGTGACTTTTTTATTACTGAATATTATTTTTAGAATATACCATGTTTTGTCCACTTGTCAATTGATAAACATTGAATTTCTCTTTCTCATTTTCCATGGTCATATATCTTTCTGACAATAACCAGGGAAGATTCTCCACTTTTAAGGCCTCACATAATTAGATTGGGCCCCAGCCAGATAGTTGAGGATACTTTCCCCTTATCACATTTACAAAATCCATTTTGCTATATAAAGTAACACATTCAAAGATTCCAGGAATTAGTGCATGTACGTCTTGGAGGACCACTATTTTGCTTACCACACATACCTAGGAATGGTCACTCTATTTTTAACTTTCTGAGGAACTGAAAAACCATTTTCCAAAATGGCAGCACCATTTCACATTCCTACCAGCAATGAAGGAGGTCTCCAATTTCTCCATATCCTAGCTCTTTTTATTATTTGTTCATTTATTGCGATCCTAAGGTATGGGAAGTGGTGTCTCTTTGTAGTTTTTATTTGCATTTCCTAATAATTAATAATTTGAGCATATGTTTTCATTATCATTGTTCGTTTTGTACATGGTATTTTGAAAAATGTCTGTTTAGAAACTTTGGAAAATTTTAGCTGAGTTATTTTTCCTTTTATTATTGAATTATACCTGTTTTCTACATATTTGTATATAAAAGAGCTATCAAACATTTAATTTGTAAATGTATTCTTCTATTCTGTGGGGTGTCTTTTCACTTTCCTGATTGTATCACTTGCAGAACAAAAATGTTTAAATTTTATATAGTTTAACTTTTTTTCTTTTTTTTTCTTGTTTTATATCTCATATCTAAGATTTTTCCTACCCAAGGTCACAAAGATTAACTCTCATGTTTTCTTCTAAGATATCTATAGTTTTATCTCTTATTTTTATACATCTGATATATTTAGAATTATTTTTACTAATGTTGTGAAATAGGAATACTACTTCATTCTTTTATATGTGCATACCCACTTTTTCCAGCAACATTTATTGAAAAGGGATCTTCTCAAAATTAAACACTTTTGTTCCTCAAAAGACTTTGGCCAGAAAATAGAAAGGCCGCCTATTCAATAGAAGAAAATACTTGTAAACTCCACATCCAATAAGGGTTTGATATCCATGTTATATAAAGAGATCATACAATGCAATGTTAAAAAGATAAGCAACCCAAATTAAAAATGGACAAAAGACTTGAATATATATATTTTCCAAAGAGGAAATAGAAATGACCAAAGAGCATATGAAAAAATGTTAAACTTCACTAACTATAGGGAAATGCAGATCAAAACGACACTGAGATATCATTTCACACTTTATAGAATGGCTGTTATTTAAAAAGAAAACTGGGATCTCTGGAGAGGATGTGGAGAAATAGGAATAATCCTTTACTCTTGGTGGGAATGTAAAATGGTGCAGCCTCTGTGGAAGACAGTTTGGCAGTACCTCAAGAAGCTGAATATAGTACTGCCATATGATCCAACAATCCTATTATTAGGAATATATTCAGAAATACTGAAAGCAAGGATGCAAACTGCATTTGCACACCAATATTCATAGCAGCATTATTCACAATTGCAAAAATATGGAACCAGCCTAAGTGTCTATCAACCAATGAATGGATAAACAAAATGTGGCATACACACAATGGAATACTATTCAATTGTAAGAAGAAATGAAATTGGGATGCATATGACAATATGGATGAGATTTGAGGGCATTATGTTGAGTGAAATAAGCCAGATGCAAAAGGACAAATATTGTATGACTCCTAATATGAAGTAAATACGATGAGTAAACTCATAGAGGTAAACTCTGCAGGTTACTAGGAGGTAGAATGTGGGTTGAGAATGGGAGCTGATGCTTAATGTATATAGAATTTTTAGTAAAGTTTATTGTAAAAGTATGGAAATGAATAGAGTTGATGGAAACACATTACAGTGAGAATAACTAACACTGCTGATTTATAAATGTGATTGTGGCTGAAAGGGGTGTTCTAGAGACATAAGTATCAATTGAAAGGAAGCTAGAGAATTAGGTAGGGACTGTATAACAGTGATATCAGTGTTATATAGTGGGTGAAGATTGTGGTTAAGAGTATAAATATAAGAATTTTTTTCTTTTACAATGTATTAAGAATATGGTGATACATGGGAAAATTTCAACTGATGTAACATGACAGTAGTTAACAGTAATATTGTACTGTTTTTGCAGCAATGACAAATGATATTAAATCAATTCTAAGGGTCAAAAATAGGGGAGTGTGGCAGTTTGAGATTATTTTATGAATCCCAAAAAGAGAAAGATTATGTTTGTAAGCTAATCAATTCCTCTGGATGTGATAAGCTTTGATTGTACTAAATTCAGTTGAGAGGTCTTTGATTAGATTACTTGATAAGATTGCTTTAGGGCTTTTCATTGGACTAACTCATGAGGTGTGACTCAGGTTAAGCCCTGCTCCCTTTTATGTCTCTCTATGTGAGCCTGATATAAATGGACTCACATAGAGAGACAGACAGACAGGCATATGAGATTTTGCCATATGA
>PVKH010021713.1:0-14217 GCA_004027955.1 Chaetophractus vellerosus | reverse complement strand
CTATCATATTTTATTTTCACCACTCTTTTGAAACTTTTAGTTACTTTTATTGATATAATCTTCATTTCTAGATTCACTTCCAGGCCTCTCTCTCCTGTCTTTTCTTTTCAGGCTATAGCACACCCTTTAGTATTTCCTGCAAAGCAGGTTTTTTGGTTACAAATTCTCTCATTTTCTGTTTATCTGTGAATATTCTAAACTCACCCTCATTTTTGAAAGACAGTCTTGCCGGTTATAGGATTCTTGGCTGGAAGTTTTTCTCTTGCAGTGTCTTAAATATATCATACCACTGTCTTCTTGTCTCCGTGGTTTTTGGTGAGACATCAGCACTTAATCTTATTGGATATCTCTTATATGTCATGCATTGCTTTTCTCTTGCTACTCTCAGAATTCTCTCTTTGTCTTTGGCATCTGACATTCTGATTAGTATGTGTGTTAGAGTCGGTCTGTTTGGATTTTTTTCGGATGGGAGTACGTCATGCTTCCTGGACTTGGATATCTATGTCCTTCAATAGGGTTGGGAAATTTTCTACCATTATTTCTTCATATATTCCTTCTGCCCCTTTCCTCTCCTCTTTTCCTTCTGGGACACTGATGACACGTATTTTGCACGTCTCTTGCTGTCCTTTAAGTCTCTGAGACCTTGTGTAAGTTTTTCCAATCTTTTCTTCATCTGTTCTTTTGTATGTTCACGTTCAGAGGCCGTTTCTTCAAGCTCACCAGTTTTTTCTTTTGCCTCCTCAAATCTGCTGTTATATGATTCCAGTGCTTTTAAAATTTACTGCACCTTTCATTCCCATAAGATCTGCTATTTTTCTAGGTATGTTTTCAATTCTTCTTTGTGCTCATCCAGTGTTGTCTTAATATCCTTAATTTCTTTAGCCATCTCATTGAATTTATTAAGGAGATTTGTTTGAACATCTAAGATTAGTTGTCTCAACTCCTTTATGTCATCTGGAGGTTTATCTTGTTCCTTTAACTGGACCATATCTTTCTGTTTCTTGGTGTGGATTGTAAGTTTTTGTTGGTGTCTTGGCATCTGGCTTACTAGAGTATTTATTCTGGGTGCAGTTTTTTTCCTTAGTTAAGGGCTTCCTGCCCTTTCTCCCTTGCTGGTTGTATAGTAGGAGCCAAGAATGTAGCTTGTGCTATAAACTGTGGAGGCTCAAGCTGCCCTCATTGCCCCAAGGACCAGTGAAGCTTCTCTCAACTTTCTCCTTCACCAGGGGTAGGGACAGAGCCACAGTTGAGTGGAATAATCCAAGTCATGCAGGCCTAGAGGACTGCGGAAGCTTTACGTCCCTTTCACCCCTGCCTGGGGTGGGGGTAGAGCTGCAGATGTGGGCAGCAATCTATGCAGTGCAGGTCCAAGATGACCGCAGTTGCCGCAGTAGACTTTGGATTATTCAGTCTGTTCCAGCCAAGTGTACCTGCAGTTACCTGGAGAGGATGGTACAGGGACTGCTAGCTTCCTCCCTGCTAGAGGTGGGCCTGAACCCTAGGCTGGGGCTGCAGGCCAATCTGGGTGAAAGAAACCGATCTCTACCATCACTGTGATTAGTCATCCTGGCTTCCCCTCATGCTGGGGGTGGAGTCAAAATGGCATCTACTGGTTTCCTTCTGACTTGAACAGGCTCCAACTTTAGCTGTTCTTAGGGTTATATTTTAGCCGCTGAATTTATTATTTAGTAGTTTAGATCGGTGGCCAACCATCTCTTCCTCCCCTGTTTTTGGGAAATGGAGCTTCCAATTTACCACAGAATGGCTCCTGGGGTGGCTTGTGCTGCCAAAGTAGGATGATCACCGGCCTCTGTGGTGTGGCCTGTAGTTGCCTGGAGAGGCTGGCACAGCTCCCCCCAGCTTCCTGCCTGCCCAAGGTAGGCTAGAGCTACAATCTAGTCTAGGTGGAAAGAAGCTGATCCCCACCAGCACTGTGATTTTCAGTCAGCCCCGCTTCCCCTTGTGTCAGGTGTGGAGTTAAGATGGTGGCTACTGGCCTCTTTCTAACTTGGACATGTTCAAACTTTAGCTGTTCTTAGGACTATACTGAAGTTGGTGCCCAACCGTCTCTTCCTCCCCCATTTTTGGGAAGTGGAGCTTCTAATTGCAGCCGCGGAACAGCTCCCAAGGTGGCTTGTGCCTCCAGTGGAGGATGGGCACCGGCCTCCGTGGTATGGAGGGCTCTACTCGGGAATCTTCTCTGCAGATGGGCAGCCTCCTCCTTCCATTCTTTCAAAGACGTTGCAGGATGCACTTCTGGTCTCCTGGAGTCCCCAGACAGGTGCTCTAGATAGCTCTGGGTGATCACCAACTGCCCTGTAGCAGAAGCTGATTCTCGGAGCTCTTTACTCTGCTGCTGCCTTGCTGGTTGTCCTCTAGTGACATTTTAAAAATGAAGCAAAGACTTTTTGGAAAGTCAACGTGATTTAACTGAAAGAACCTTCAGAGTAGAGTCCTGAGTTTCGGCTTGGACAAATCATTTACTCTCTTTGAGCCTTCATTTCCTTCATCATCTTCCCTGTGTGAGAGTTAAATTAGAGAGTAAATGCTTGGGATGTACTAAGTGCTTAACTTGTATTTCTCCTTTTTACTCTTCTCTCTTTGTTTTTTTTTTTTTTTTCTTTCTTTCTTTTTTTAAGATACTGGAGCTGGGGATTGAACCCAGGACCTCACATGTGAGGAGCCGGCACTCTACCACTGAGCCACCTTGGCTCCCCTCTTTGCTTTTTGAAAACATATTTTAATACTTTATTGCTTTATAAAAAATAGTATATGTTTACTGTGAAGAAATTCAGTAATTAATAAGGAAAAGTAATAACTAAAAGAATAACCTAAAATCCTACCCTACTGCTAACATTTGGGCATATTTTCTTAGTATATATTCTCTTTTTCTTGTTTTTTGAAAAAAAAATTAAAAACTGTATTTTCACTATTGCTAGGCATTGACAGCTTTTGTTTCTGATCTTAAAGGTATACTTCTCAGCCATGTGAAATTGTGGTAGATTGTGGACCATTTACTGACAGAAGTGGACTTTATGAAAGACTGCTGATGGAATTAGAAGAAGCACTTAATTTTATCAATGACTGTAACATATCTGTACATTCAAAAGAAAGAGATTCTACTTCAATTTCTAAACAGGTAAGCATATTGAAAGTAAGTATAGTAAGAATAATCAAAGGCTTCTGTTTACATTTAATACTGAAATGGAAGTATGCTTCTAAAGAGGCTGTTGTCTATAAGTTTTATTTTAGATGTATCTTCCTTTCTCTTTGGACATTTTATATTAAGCATATCATTATCATTGAGTTGAGTTTACTGTTGCCCGGCAGACATTTACATTATTAAGTATAGACCTCCCTGAGTTAGGACTCATGTCATGGATATTTATGTATAAGGAGCAGGTCCTTTTTTTTTTTTTTTTTTTTGGTCAGGTGAGTTAGTTCCTCCTCAAACCCTTGGACTGAATGAGTTCTGCTCTTTGCTAGTGTGTGTAACTGGATAAGGCCTGTTGTCCCTGAGTGTTAACAGCTTTGATCAGTGGCCTCCAATAGAAATGCAAATTATGGGTCCCCTGTAGACCTGCTGCATCAGAAGCTCTGGGAGTCCATCTGGGTGTTGACAAGCCTTCCAAGTAATACTGATACATTAAAGTTTGAGATTCACTGCCCTAGGACTTTGCAACCATTTTTGAACATTACTATTGTACTACAAAAATGGGTCTTAATTTATCTCCTGCTGATTTTTTTTCTGAAGCACCAATGTCCAGGCTTCCTCATCCTTTGAGATCTCATTATATCCATGTTCAACCAAGTATGTCTTTTGTGTGCCTGCAGAACTGGCCATTGCCTGGTCATAGCTTGGTTATGGCTTTACATTCTGCTTTGAACTAGGGTTGTAAGGTGTGGCGCTCTGGGCAGGCTTCAGGATCAGAATCTGGATGTAACAGAGATTTCAAAGTCAAGGATCACAGACCTGTTGGTGTTATTTTCATTGAAATGATAATAGAGCTCAATTGTACTATGGTTTTAGAACAGTGTAACCATTACAATCAGAAGTACTGGGTGTAGAAATCATCCACAGTTCCTACCTATTCTTCCCCTTTTTAATTTTTATTATTTTTATGGAGGTACTGGGGATTTAATCCAGTACCTCGTACATGGGAAGCAGGTGCTCAACCACTGAGCTACATCTACTCCCCTCTTGTCTTTCTCTTTTATTACTCATTATAATGCAATATATTTATAAAACCAGAGGATATTGTCTGTAGGTCAAGTTCAAGGAAAACTTTTTTGTTTATTTTTGATACTTAAAATAAAATTACTCTGCTACATAATTCCTTGTATAATCTGCCTGGAAATGAATGGCTTACTTGTAGTTCTAAATAATTAAAGATCTAAAATTAAGTTTTATTACCTTATATGATTGCATTTAAGAATTTCCATTATTTGATTATTTTTACCAGCCTGGGGTACAGTGGGGATAGTTCTGGGCATATATATATGAAAAAGTAAAGCTTGCAAAGACCACTGGTCCCTCTCCCCAACCTTAGAGAATTCCTCAGTATTGGTAATAGTGGGGTAGATTTATTTTGAAGGGGTAGTTTGAAGACAATTTAAATCCCAGTTAAACCTCATATGAAAATGCTACATGATTATTGCTTAGCATTTGGCTTTTTTTTTCACTTTTTTAGATACTATCAGACTGTCGTGCGGTATTGGTAGTTCTGGGACCCTGGTGTGCAGATAAGGTAGCTGGAATGATGGTAAGAGAACTACAGAAATATATCAAGCATGAACAAGAGGAGCTGCACAGGAAATTTTTATTGTTTACAGACACTTTTCTAAGGAAAATACATGCACTATGTGAAGAGCACTTCTCACCTGCCTCACTTGACCTGAAATTTGTAACCCCGAAAGTAATAAAACTGCTTGAAATCTTACGCAAATATAAACCATATGAGCGACAGCAGTTTGAGAGCGTTGAGTGGTATAATAATAGGAATCAGGATAATTATGTGTCTTGGAGTGATTCTGAGGATGATGATGAGGATGAAGAAATTGAAGAAAAAGAGAAGCCAGAGACAAATTTTCCTTCTCCATTTACCAATATTTTATGTGGAATTATTTTTGTTGAGAGAAGATATACAGCAGTCGTCTTAAACAGGTAAATCTCTTTTAAGATTAACATTTGTTGCCATAGAAGAACAAAGCAGATTTTGTTTTGTGAAGTGACATGCTGTGATAGCTGTAAGAGCTAGCGTAAGGGTTATGTAAGTGTCCTTTACTTGACACCATCATAATTCATAAGGCTTGACAGAGAAGATATATATATATATATAATAGTTTTCCCCAAAGCCTGGGTATGACTTGGCTGAGATTTTTTTCCTTAAAGGATGCTAATCCATCCTAATCCATCTGAAATAGTGAGTAAATATAGAAAAATTAAGTTACATTAAAGTAAAGCATTCCTTGTTTTGTATTCAGTTCAGAAACTTCAATTCAGATATCTAGTAACCGTTTGCCATGTGTTAGGTATTGTGTTAAGCATTTCACACCAATCTTTCTCTACCCGGTAATTTTAGGATAAATATTATCTGGGTATTATTGTGGCTAATTCTTTTATGTTAACTTTTGTTCCTTACAAAATATGTTGATTCAAATGTGCAAGTCTGCAGTAGAAAAGGTTTAGAACAATAATTGGATTTGCAGTTTGGATTGGTTCATAGACTATATCTTAAAATATTACGAATCAAAAGAATGTTAGGGGGAAGTAGATGTGGCTCAAGCAATTGGGCTTCCGCCTACCACATGGGAGGTCCTGGGTTCTCTTCTCCGTGTCTCCAGGAGAAGGTGAGCTGACTAACAAGATGATGCAACAAAAGACACAAAGAGGGAAGACAATGAGAGAGACAACGACCAGGGAGCTGAGGTGGCTCAGGTGATTGAGTGCCTCTCTTCCACATAGGAGGTCCCAGGTTCAGTTCCCAGTGCCTCCTAAAGAGAAGATGAGCAGACACAGCACACAGCAAATGGACTCAGGAGCAAACAGCGACTACAAACAACGATTTTAAAAAATCTTTAAAAAAAAAAAAAAAAAAAGAATGTTAGGGAAGAGTTCTGAGAATACTAGCAAAGCTGATGGTATATCCAAATTTTAGGTTGTGGATTCCAAGCTCATACCCCCTTCATTTAGACTCAGCCAAGGAGCTCTACTTCAAATTTGCATTAAATGATCACCTAATATGTGGTCTTTTTGGTTGGTAGATAGGTGCTCTATTATTTTCTGACAAAAAAGTGTCATTTTGTATTTAGGGCTGTCTACTTTTCTGTGAGATTCAATAATTTGCCAAAGTTGGCCCCTAAGAGCTTTTTCTGTAAGTAGTGATCTGAGGAAAAATTAAGCTTTGTTTCCTGAGGTAATTTGGGATTTTTTCTTCTTTTTTCTTTTTTGCTTAACTGCTGCTGAATGTTTAGGGGTTTTTTAAAAAGTTTGAGTAATGAGAAATTGGACTCTGGGGGGGCAGGTCACCTGGTAGTTTTCATTCTGGTAATTTTCATAGTCATTGGACCTGATCCTTCTGATGAATAGGAAATAACTTTAGGTAGTGAATTACATTTAAGTCAGAAGTTTAAGATTGGAGAGGGATGTCACTGACTGTCTAATCCAACCTACTTGTTTTTGCAAAAAGGAGAAAGGGCCTCAGGAGGAAAAGTGATTTGCTCTAGGTTAAATTGCTAGTCAGTGACAGAAAGAATTCTAGAATTCTGATAACCTAGCTCCTAGTTTCTAGTTCTTTCTTCAGTCAGAATGCCTCCAGGTGTCACAGAACACTAAAAACTAGTGCTTTACAGTGGAAAGAATGCCAGGAGACAGACCAGGGAAAGCATTGACCATTGAGATTATTTCTTCTTTTAGAAAATGGGAGAGGCATTTCAGAGGTCAGAAAGTTTAATACTAGCAGAGTTCTGAGCCTAGTTATAGAAATTCCCCTTCTCACCCTCCAAGTTAGTATAAGAATTGAATAAATTTTTCTGGAGCTTGGAGAGAAGAAATGGAATTTTATTTTCTTTCTTACCCTTGTTCTCTGCATGTATTTCTGTGTGCAGATGTGCCAGTTTTCATTGCAGGAATGTTAGCCTGAAAAGGTTTATCCAAAATCAGTCAGGTACTTCCTGTTCACTTTGAGGATCAGATTAATTGTGATCAACTTTCATGACATGTGGCTAGAATTTAGTGTTGTATGGTGAATCAAGAGTGGTCTGAGGGTTGACTTTATAGGCAGCTAATTAAATGTACAATAGAGGTCTTGTTCCAGTACGTTTTTTAATAAGCTTAGAAAAACTTCCTGAAGTCCAGATTCTTTCCTTCCATCAGTTTAATGGGAGGAACAATTTCATGGGAGTATAACCTTTTGCAGCATACAGGGTTGGTTTTTTTTTTTGTTTGTTTTGTTTTATTTTCAGTTCCCTATTCTCCTAATTAAAAAATAAGTCGCTACTACTTTTATATGTAAGTGTAGGTACAGTTCTATGTTTGCGGTTTCACTTTTACCTTATATTTATGTAGGATTTTATGGTTTATAAGTTAACTTTATTTTCTTTTAACTTTTACAATACTCCATGGAGGTCATTGTCCGTACCATATTACAGATGAGGAAACCAAGACTCAGTTTGGTCCTTCCCCAAATCACAGATATCAAGTGGTAGAAAATGGCTTCCAGTCTCCAAGAATAGTGTTTTTTCCACTGTGTAATCTACTAGTTTTGTGTGATATTGGCATTGGTCGGACCTGAGTTCACATCTTGTCTCTTCCAGACCCTTTTGTTCCTAAAAAAAACTTTCACTTTGGAATAATTTTAGATTTATAGAAAAATTGCAAAGATAATACAGAGAGTTCCAGTATACCCCTCACTCATTTTCTTCTATTGTTACCATCTTACATTGCCATGAGATGTTTGTCAAAACTACAAAACCAACATTGCTATGTTACTATTAACTAAACTCCAGACTTTATTTGGATTTCACTAATTTTTCCATTAATGTCCTCTTTCCATTCCAGGGTACCATATTGCATTTAGTTGTCATGTCACTCAAAGTCTCCTCTGGTCTGTTATAATTTCTCCTTCTTTGCTTGTTTTTGATGACCTTGACAGTCTTGAGGACTACTGGTCAGATATTTTGTAGAATGCCCCACAGTTTGGATTTGTCTGATGCTTTTCTCACAATTAGATGGAAATTATAGGTTTTTGGAAATAATACCACAGAAGTGAAAGGCCCTTTTTATCACTTTCTATCAGGGGGTTCACAGTGTTGACATGTACACACTGGCGATTTAAAATGTCATCACAGGGAGAGGATGTGCCTCAAGTGGTTGAGCCCCTGTTTCCACATGGGTGGTCCCGGATTCGGTCCCAGGTGCCTCCTAAAAACAGAAAGAAAAAAAAACCAAAACAACAAGCAAAATAAATGAAAAAACCAACTCAGGGGAACTGATGTGGCTCAATTTTTGAGTGCTGGCTTCACACAATCAAGGTCCCGAGTTCAATCCCTGGCCCCAGTACCACCAAAAAATAAAAAAGTCATCACTTGGCTAAGGTAGTGGTTGCCAGGTGTCTCCACTGTAATGTGACTGCTTTCCCCTTACTCTCTTCTTTGGAAGTATGTCATTAAGTCTAGCCCATTTGGGGTGGGGGAGAGACTGGGAGGAGGGAGAGATTGATATCCACTAGAGAGGGGCTTATCTATATGTATTATTTGGAATTCTCCGCAAGGAAGACTTGTCTCTTTCCCCCTATTTATCTATTTATATTTATTGAATTATGTATTTATATCAGTATGGACTCATGTTGATTTTATACTTTGGATTATAAAGTTCACATGAGACAATATATGTAAAAATGGCTGTTTTATCACCTGGCACAAAGTAGGTACATAAGTTCTTTATGTACACAATTGGGCATATGGATACCGTGATAGTTTTTTTGGTAAGATTTTTGGTAAGATTTTCTCACATTGATAAGAAAATATAAGGTATAAGGGGTACTACTAAATGTACTGTTGATAACATACTTCAGATATCTGGTAGAGATTTCAGATGATGTGTCTGTGCCTTTGAGCTTCTTTCCCCTTATCTAGCATGTTTATCACATCACACTTCTCAGTAGTACATTAACTCCTTTTCTGACTGACCATTCCTACTTTCTATTTTTGGTCATGCTATTTGCAGTCTAACTGAGGGTGCAACGTACATTTGCATGCAAGCATCAGAGCGGTGCCCCCCACAGCGTGACCTGCCTGCTGGCCAGGGCCGACCCTCAGATAGTTCCCTAAACTCTGCTGGGAGCGCAGTACTGAAATTGGGAGTGAGCATTTAGAAATGTTTGTAGCAATCTGACATTTTCATGTCTGTTGAATATAATAAAATTTGGCACTTGAATTTTTTTTTTAAAGGAGGGACTGGGGATTGAACCCCGGACCTCAAACATGGGAAACAGGTGCTCAACCACTTCAACTACATCTGTTCCTAGTACTTGAATGTTAATACTCTTTAACTTTTATTTTGTTAGTAATTCAATTTTATGGAATTTTACAAAAATACTGGTCTCCAATGGATTGGAAATACAAAAATAAAACAAAACTGGTTCTGAGCACAGTGCACTAGAGAACATGGTTTATCAAACAGCTTGCTTGTGGAACAACTTAGATAAACTCAGTGTACTAATCAAAAGAAACAGATGAGACTTTTTCTTACCACGTCTGTGGTACCCTGAAATCTTTATGTAGTTTGTGACATTCTCTTGTAAACTCCCGGAGAATAGTAGCAGGCACTTGTTTTGTTTTCCCTGAGGCCTATTGCTTTGTCGTGGGCTCATGGTTAGGCTCACCTTAAATTCATCCAATGGAGAAATAATTTATTTCTTCTCTAAACTTTCTCAGCATAAGTAGCACATATAAATACAAGTGTGTAGCTTTTAATTATTTCCTACAGGAGATTTTGGTTATTAATGTGTGTATTCTTTCTTCTGTTCTCTATAGTATTGATGTGGATTTCAGTAAGGAGAAATACATTTATTCTTAGTGCTTCCATATCTCAGCTAATTCAGGTCTGCCAGATTGAACATTTTGTAAAGTAAAACATTGTTTGCCTAGTTAGGAATAATTGGAGATGCATTATTTTTTAGTGCTTGTATATACTAAAATTTGAAAGTATATATCATTCCTGACAATGTGTTTCATAATTTAGACTTTTGGCCTTGCTGTTTGTTGCATGTAACACTGCTTCCTGTTACCAACATCATATGTTTGTTATAATAATTAAACAGACTTTGTAATATAGTAAGGAAGTTTTTGATTTTGCACATTTTAACTACTTGACCTGTAGAACAGACGCAAAGTTATACTAAAGTTGCAAGTGTTTTACTGATTGGAGACAGAAAGATATTCTAGATGGCCACTCAAGGTTTCTTCCAGCTCTTTGATATTAGTCTGTTTCATATATCTGGAAAAATTTCTTTAAAAAGAATGGGTTGACTTAAAAAATGCAGTTTTCTATTAGGAATTTATACTATGTCGTATGACTTCAGAAGAACCATATGGAATCACTTATGTCAGGTGTGGAACCATTTATCCTCCGTGCTGAGTTTTTGAGTGTGGATATTTCCAAAATAGCTGTAATGGCAACACTAACTGTTAACCTTCTGTGCCCATGTAATGTGATCCCATCCTGTAGCTATTTTCCATTTCTTTGCTGGAAGTCTAGCTTTAGGTTACTAGCACTCTGGTTTAATACAGAGAAGCAGACAGGAGGAGGGAGGGACAAAGCTTGGGAGTCTCTTCACTTTCACTGACAGGATAGGGTGAGGAATTCTTCATTGCTGTGCTGAAGTTAGTTTTCTGTTATGCAGAGATTTGGTGAGCAGTTGGTGTGGCCTGGAGACAGGAAAGTATTGGGAATTGAGATGCTTTGAGATGCTTTTCAATAGATGAAGGCATTTCTTTCCCAAGAGCTCTACTTGCAGTGATATTGGGTATTGGGACAAGACTAAAAGAAATAGTCATACTTCTTTTTCATACACAGCTGGAACTCCTTTATTAAATATAGAGCGGGAATAAGGTTTCCTTTGCAGTAGAAGTTCTCCCTTTGGGGCAGTGTAAGAGAGAAGGTCATGGCTGCTGTTTCAAGCTGAGTTTGTGTTTTAGAGATGTGCATTGAGCTGCGCAATGCTTTTTTCACCATAAAGTCCTGTCTCAAAACCAAGGTGTATGAGGATACATGTTTCTCTGCCTAGCTTTTTCCCTTACTGAGCCATGTCTTTAAGTCATTGCCTATTAGAAAGTTTGAGGTAATGTGAACCTTTCATTTGTCAGTGTAAATCAACCCTGTATTTTGGTATTATAAATGCTTGGTGCACAGATCTATGGGCTGAAGAGTGGCAGTGATGTCTGTTTAAGCTATTTGGAAAAAAAAAATACCAAGAACATTTTCTTAGGTATGTTGGCAAAAAATACATTTATTTCCATTTTAAGGGAGACCTTCCAAACAAAAGTTTAAACTTTTTTTCCTCTCAGAAATGTTTAACTTCCAAATGTGTATACTTTTCTTAGATTGATAAAGGAAGCTGGCAAACAAGATCCAGAGCTGGCTTATATCAGCAGCAATTTTATAACTGGACATGGCATTGGAAAGAATCAGCCTCGTAACAAACAGATGGAAGCAGAATTCAGAAAACAGGAAGAGGTAACTTAAGTTAAAATAATTGCACAATAATAATTTTCAGAACATATACAGACAAAGTCTGCCCATAGGAACTCTCTTTCTTCATAGTTCTCCAGCATTGATTTGTTCATATATAGACCAGCTGTCTCCTATGAGATGGCTATGTAGTGAATCATATGCTCAGAATTATAATAGCTGTCTGGTAAATCAATGTTGTGTCTTGTCATCAGCCATTTCATTTCCTTTATTGGGTTGATGGCACACAATTACATTCCATAGGAAAATGAAGCTTGAATAACCATAATTCCTGTTCAGACTATGAAGCAACAAACTGAAATCTTTTCCTTGAAAGTGTTTTCTTTGTATTTCATTCTAAGTCCCACCTTGCTTAAATACTTTAAAAATAGCACTATGTTTTATAGGTTTTAGCTTGAAATTTTTTCATGCTTTTTAAGATCTTGATATGGAGAACAGCCATGTAAAGATACTAAAACCTAAGGTGGTATTCTGGCGTGCAAACAAGCAAAACCCTTTTATTTAAAGTTTATTTAACTTAAAATTAATAAGTGATGAATAATTATGAATAGTTCATGTTGGAATCATTTTCTGAATCATAACTTTTTGATACTGTTCCACACATGGAGAGTCTGATAGCCAGAGTCTGATAAATCTAATGTTCAGAAAACCAACTTAGTTCATTATTTTAACTTATCCTGGATGGGGAAATGATGTATATTTTAAAATCTAGTATGAGAAAAAAAAATCCACTTTATTTTTTCACCATAGTTCTAATTCCTTAAATAGAGAATTTCCGAAGATGTCAGATAATAAGTAATGACTAGTTTGTAATTTTTAATCCTACTGGTTTATGGACTTTAGTAAAAGCTTTTTGACAACTTTGGAGGGATGTTGGCATAGTATCACATATATAAGGTATTGTTATAAAGGGTCAAGATGTCAACAGGACTCCAGAAGTGGATTCATTTGGTCACTTACTTGACTAGATACACTGTGGCCATTAAAGAAGCCAGCCCTTTCAACCTGAAGGCTTTCCATGGTTTGTATCTTGGGACTTCTGCAAAGTGGAAAGGCCCTTCGATTTTCTTTTCTTTTTCCTTTTCTTTTTCTTCTTTCTCTTTTTCCTTTTCTTTTTCTTTCCTCCCCTCCCCTCCTACCCTCCCCTCCTTTCTTAGAGAAGTTGTGGGTTTACAGAACAATCATGCATAAAATACAAGATTCACATACACTACCCCACCACTAACACCTTGCATTAGTGTGGAACATTTGTTACAACTAATGTTAGCACATTTTTATACTTGAACTATTAAGTTCATGGTTTAACTTAGGGTTCACTGCATAGTGTAGTTCGATGGATTTTTAAAAAAAATTTTTATTCTGTTACTATATATACAGTCTAACATTTCCCTTCTTAATCACATTCAGATATATATATTTAGTGCTCTTAATTATGTTCACAATGTGGTATTACCCCATCACTGCCATCCATTATGAGAACATTTCCATCATTCCAAATAGAACCCTGTATATTTTAAACCTCAACTTCCCCACCCTGTCCCCTGGTAACCTATAATCTAGATTTGATTCTATGAGTTTGCTTATTCTAATTGTTTCAAGTCAGTGAGCTCATACAATATTTGTCCTTTTGTGTCTGGCTTATTTCACTCAGCATAATGTCTTCAAGGTTCCTCCATGTTGTTGCTTGTATCAGGGCTTCATTCCTTTTTATGGCTGAATAATATTTCATTGTGTGAATATACCACATTTCATTTATCCGTTCATAGGTTGATGGACAATTGGGTTGCTTCCATTTTTTTTTTTTTTAATAGCAGCCATTCTAATCAGAGTGAAATGGTATCTCATTTTGGTTTTCATTTGCATTTCCCTAATGGCTGATGATGTTGAACATCTTTTCATGTGCTTTCTGGCCGTTTGTAAGTCTTTGGAAGGCTTTCTATTCAAGTCTTTTGCCCATTTTTAAGTTGGGTTGCTTTTCTTTTTGTTGTTAGGTTGAAGGATTTCTTTATATATACTGGATATTAATCCTTTATCAAATATGTAATTTCCAAATATTTTCTCCCATTGTGTAGTTTGTTGTTTTACTTGCATGAGAAAGTCCTTTGAGGCACAAAAGTTTTTCATTTTGATAAGGTCCCATTTACCTACTTTTTCTTTTGTTGCTTGTGGTGCCACAGGGGTGCCTTTTGAAATATACCAAAGATTGGTTGGTCTTTATAAAGGGTATTTATTTGGGGTAGAAGCTTACAGTTACCAGGCCACAAAGCATAAGTTTCTTCCCTCACCAAAGTCCACGTGTTGGAACAAGACAGCTGCTGATCTCTGCAAGGGCTCAGGCCTTTGGGTTCCTCTGTTCCTGGGGCTGCGTTTCTCTCCGGGCTTAGCTTCTGCTTCCTCCACAAGTTCAGCTGTAGACCATGAGGCTCTCTACGCTTTGTGTCTCTCCACAGGCCAGCTGTAGACTA
>PVKH010021712.1:0-14262 GCA_004027955.1 Chaetophractus vellerosus | reverse complement strand
GAGCTGCCCGTGAAAACGGAATGGAGCCACCCATGAACGGAGCAAGCCCCCGCCACGGAGGGCCGACTCAGTGCGTCGCCACAAAAGACGGGGGGAGACAAGAAGCGAACATAGAGAAACACAGAAGAATGGACACACAGCAAGAGCAAGCAGAAGAGGGGGGGGTGTGAAATAAAAAAAAAAGGCACATTGTGAATTATAAGGATTGTATAAATGCTGAGAATTAGTTTGGGGCAGACTCCCCCCCCCCCCAGTATACTAATGTATGAACTTGACTGTGCCAAACAGCTATTAAGCCACGAAGCAGGGACCACAAGTACTCAAGATTGAGATTCCAAAGTCCAAGCCTGGACCTCTACTTTGACTGTTATTTATTAAACACCAACTGTCTTGAAGCACCATCCATTTTTCCATATCTGCCTCCTTCCATCCTCTCAGCCATTTGCAGCACTACTGTTCCCATTTTATAGGTTTGGGAACCAAGGCTCAGTGCACAGGCTACTTACCTGGGTCCAACCAAGTCTGTGACCAAGCTAGGATTGCTTTCATGTCTTCTGGCTCCACATCCAGTGTTCTTTCTACCTTAGTTTGTAGGATCTATCTTCGTACTGCTATTATGCCATTAAAATGCTAAATGCAGCATCCCATTCCTTTCAAAAATGCTTCAGTGTGGGAAGCCAAGTTTTATATACTTTAAAATAATGTTCTGCTGTAATCCTTTGTAATCATTTGGTCCCCTCTCACTTCCTCAGGCAATTTGAAAAACCACGCAGAAAAGAAGCCCTAAACTGTTCATTTAAAAGTGAATTTTGTTCCAGTCCCCCAAGCCATTTCCTTTAAAAACAGATCAATACTCTAAAATACACAATGCACTTTGGCACTCTCTGGCATCTGCAGGCTCGGACCAGCACGTCCAGTGCAAACAGGATCACAAGCACTTGCAGCCTGCCAACGTCCTCACCCCGCGTTCCCAAGGCTGGTGCCCTGCCCACCTGTTGCCTGTCCAGTGCCTCCATCTGCTCTACCACCTGCTGTATGTCGGAGCCCCCCCACCCCTCCATACTGCCAGACCACCTGTTGACTCCTGACTGTTCCTTCTGTTTTCTCTGCTCCCACTGGGTCACGGCCAGGGATTATTTTCGGGCTGACTCATCTGTCTGCCTCTGGCAGTCACTTGCCGTTGGCCAGCCTCCTCCGAGGAGTCTCCTGACCATTCTTCTTTGCATGGACACGTGGGTCACAGTGCTCTATCCTCCACTACTGCTGTCGGAGTTGCCCACCCTGGTGATTGGTCACGGCATGGAGAATCCTGCCACCTGCTCCAAGCATGACTTCCCCGTCAGCTGTTTGTTCCACCTGCTTGGAAATCCTGTGTCTGGTCACAGTGGAATGTTCTCCCCCTTTGTTAAAGGGTATAATCTCTAACGTCGGGCTGTGCCTCAGACTCAAATTCAATGGCTTGCTGGTTGTTGTTCTATGGCAGTGAGGTGGAATGCAGAACCTTTAGAATTGAAGGACACAAGCCTGTCTGTGCAAACCACAATCTTTACATTTACACAGCAGTACCCCGGTGTTCTCATGCTCATCCTGAAGGCGCCCTGAGAAGCCATGTTTCCAGGCTGATGAGGAAGGAGGATCTGCAGAAGAAGGAAAGGAAGAGGGAAAGGAAAACAGGAGTCATGAAGTGTGTGGGACGAGTAAAAGAGGAATGGTAAGTGGGAAGACTTGAGGTTAAAAGGGATTAAATACAGGGGCTAGGATCTTTTTTTTTTTCATTTAAAAATATCTTTAATTAGATTTCTGATTCAGCACCTATATCAAAGATTAATCAACATAAAGAAGTAAATAAGACATTGATTGGAAGTCGTACAGGGCTAGGATCTTAAAAGGTAAAATATATAAATTTCAGGAGATTGCCCATTTCTTATGAAATTCATAGCCAAAAATATAAGAAAACATCAAACTAGCTGATATAATAATGCTAAATTATATTTCCATATTGTAGTAAAGCACACACACACAATTTTATCTTAACTCAGTGCGGTCCCCGCAGCTCACACACGGTCCGCAGAGATGCAGGGAGTCCACTCGCCATCCTCCCAGCGTGCAGGTCCATGCAACTCAGAATGCTCCTTCTCTTCCGCTGGGGCCCCAGCTGGAGTGGCACAGTCTTGAGAAAATAAGAACAGACCTTGAACTTGCCAAAAGACATGGCTGTGAAGAAACAGCCAAGACGTGCCCGCTATGTCCAGTGAACGAACCGTTTTCCCAAGCCCGTCCCGGTGAGTCAATTCCTTTAGCACAGAACCCGAGTTACCCTGACTCCACTGGCTTTTCTGGGCTCATAAGTGCCAAATTTAAGCAATGCTGTGAAGAACGGGGAGGGAAAGAAGGGAGAGGGAGAGGCAGCAGGGAGTGGGCAGGGAGCACTGCCATCCTCCCACCACCCCGCGGGCCCTCGGCTGCTGATGTGGGGATAACTCCCGTTCCCAGGCCACAGACCGGAGGCCACTCCCCGCTGAGGGTATCACTGCCAGTGGGCTCACACGGGGCCTTTAGCTGGATAAAAGAATGCCCCAGAATGTCCGCCACAGCAACAGCTGGAAAAGTCATTGAAATAGAATACCAATCCCAAAATAGTCATATTTTATTTTTTTTCAGATTTATAAATGGGTAAAGAAATAGGATCCACTTTCGGGAAATAATATTTCCTCATGTCTCATCATATTCCATTTTCCCCCAAAGATTAAAAGCTGAGGTGGTAAATCAGCTCCGAAACGCCCTGGTGCTCTTCTCCCTGCCGGTGGATGGAGGAGAATGTGGCAGTCTCTCCTCTTTAGAAAGGAAGCAAACAAAGAGAGAGCTGGGGCGGGGAGTGATGGCAGGACCTACAAACTAAGATGTGGTTGTCTTAGAAGTGGAAACTCTGTGTTGTAGCTCAGGTCATCTCTCACTTCCTCTATTCTCTACTGGACACCCACCTGCACCTCCTGGCCTGAGCCAAGCTCTCTGGACACAGTAAGATCCCCAGGACACTTGGCTCTCATGAGGTCAGCTGCTCCTTGTTGGAAGACCAAAAACCCAGGAGCCTTGAAGAACCATAGGGCCTCCCAGCTCTTAGACTTAACCTAATTGGCCACTGGCATTTAAAAGATACATGGCTGAGTTCATTTAAAAAAATGAATTAACCCATCTTTCTTTTGTGTATTCATTCAACAATTATTTATTGAAAGTATAAATATTTATCGAGCTCCTCTCTCTGCCTTGCACTTTGCCTCGTGCTGGTGCTAACACAATCAACAAAAACATATGGACTTGTTCTCCTGCAATCAAAAGGGAGAAAAATCAGGTTTTAAAATGACCCAAATAATGATTTTTGCTTATAACCGTGATGAGTGTTTTGAAGAGACAGCAATGGTTTTGGGTAATTGCAAACCAGGGGGGCCTCCCTTGGCGTGGAGTGGGTCTGTGAAATGCTTCCCCAAGTCGGCAACACTTAAACTCAGACCCAGAGGATGGGGAGGGCGTGGCTGGGCTGGTGGTACTGATGGCTGTGAGATGAGGAGGAAGGAAACATGCCAGAAGACCTGGAAATGGGACCAGAGGCAAGTAGAGATGAAGGGCAGAGTGAGCCACTGACTCAGCATTGAATAGCCTCCCAGGACAGCCACATGCTGCTGAATGGAGTGTAGTGTGGGGAAAGGTAAACAGAAAGCCAAGGATGGACAATGCAAGACCTGAGTATCCATGAGGAGTGTGCCTAGTTACAAGGAAGAGACACCAAGTACAGATATGAGCTGTTTTTTTCTTGTAACTTTTTACTGTAGTTACATGTATACATCTCAAAATTTCCCATTTTGGCCACTTTCAAGTGTACAATTCAGTAGTATTAATTGCATTCACAATATTTATCACCAATGTCTATTACCCCTACTTTTTTATCACTCAAACAGAAACTCCTCACCAATCATGCCATAATTACCTCTTCCCCTGCTGCCAGCCCCTGGTAACCTATACTCTACTATCTCTATGGAATTTGCTTCTTGGTATTTTATATAAGTGTGACCATACAATGTTTTTGTGTCTGGCATATCTGACTCAACATGAAGTCTTCAGGGTTCATCGGTATTGCCATATGCATCAGCACCCCTTTTATTGGCTGAATAATATCCCACTGTGTGTATCTATCACATTTTGTTTATCCATTCATCTGGTGATGGACATAGGTCCTTTGCACATTTTGGCTCCAGTAAATAATGCTGCTACAAACATTGGAGTTCAAATGAGCTTCTTCTTGTCACGTAACAACGTCCAGGGTTAGGTGCAGTTGTTCAACAATGTTCCTGGAAAATCAATCCCTTTCTGTTCTCTCTGCTTTTCTATCTTTAGCACATTGACTTTTTTCTATACGATCAGTCAGTGGTTTCTACACCTCCAGGTACTACTTCTGTTTTCCAGGCAAGCAAAAGAGAAGTGGGGAAAGAGTCAAGGGTCATTCTGGCCAGGTGTGCCCTTTTCTCTCAGAAAGCAAAAGTTTTCTTTATAGTGTTAGCTGAGAAGAAGCATTTGTGCATGCAATTGAGTTGGCCAATCAACAATGTCTGCCACAACTTTAGAGGCCACATTATGGATTTGGGATTTTTAAACCACTGTTCAGTAATTAAATTTTTAAAAATCATATTAGGGCCACATTTCTAACAAAATTATTATTTTCTTGGAGATCATTAGCAATCCATTGAAGCCAGGATGCTATGGTGCTTCCACTCTGATTAGTTTTATATTCCCTGAGCATATTCGGGAAGGTACCTGAATCTTCACCCAGCACCTTAACACTCAATAAATATATATTCACTCATGGAACAGATACATATCAGCTGCCTGTTATGAGCCATGTGTGGTTCTAGGCATGGGATGTTTATTATTGATACATTCATTTGGGAGCCATTTGAGGAGGCATGTCACTCTCCATAAACAGTTCAAATTCACTCCACTCTTTTGCACAGGCGGCTGACTGGTTAGATTTTCTCCTTCCACCATCTCTATGGAAATGGTGTTGCAAGAGATGGAGAATGCTCCAACAACCTTGAATGATAGAGTGTGAATGAAGAACATACTCCGTTCTTTATTACTCCCTTAGAACAGAGCAATGGAAAAAAATTAACTACATTTCTGCCAAAGCTAACAATCTCATTTTTGTTAGTCTGGTGAGCAGGGAAACATTATGGACTTGTCACAATCACTTTTCCTCTTTTCCATAAGTAACAAATTTTACGTTTGTTCCAGGATGAGAATGTCTTGTTATGCACATGAGAAATTATATTCCCTTATAAAACTATGTGATAGCAGATCCTCTCCTTCCCCATTTGCTCTTAGCCCCTTGATGGATCTGATGAATTTTCCCCAAAATGCAGACACATATCAATTTCCACCTGTGGATATTCACAGAGAAATGATGGGCAGCTCCTCATGGCCATAAACCATAAATTTGCACAGGAGAATAAATGAAACAAGCTAAGTGGGAAGCACATTTTTTCTCTTTAATAGTCTGTAAAAAGAAATATTATATGTCTTGAGAAGATATGAAATTATACTAGAGTAACGCAGTAGAAAGCCAGTCTCTAAATTGTTTGACCAATACACCTTACCATTCCCTAGCTGATTTTTCTGTTTCCAGTAAGATAGCAATTAAATGCACAGTTTAAGTGGAGAAGGCCAAGAATATGCAGGGTATACTTAAGATGAAAATTATAAATCTACTAAAAGCTGGAATGAAATCAGATAAAAATCATTCATGAATTACATAAAAATGCTGATATATCAAGGTCAGCAATGTCAACAAAGAAAACCTGTGAAATAAGAATTTATGTTGACATTAGTTGCTTTGGCACAAATTCATCTTATTTTTATTTTTATACACTTCACATTAATAATAATACTAATGGTGATAATGGCTACTCTGTGCCTATTTTAGTTCTCATAGCAGCCTCGCATGCCTTCTAAGAGCCAGTGTTTGAAACTTAACACAGTCAAGTAACTTGCACAAAGTCACAGAGTTAGTAAATGGGGGAAGGAGCTGACCTTGAACACAAGCCTTTCAATGCCAGCGCTGGTACTATATTGAAATTCAATCCTACATTTTCTCTTCAAAATATAAAAGAAGAAATAACTCCTTCCAGTTTTGGCTGTCCTCCCATTTCAACAACAACAAAAACAAAATGGCCTTATTATGACAACTTTATAATAATGAAGTATGTTTTTAATGAGGATACTAATATCACTGTCATATCACACCATATGTACAAAGTTATAAATAGCATTTTGGGGGGAAAGTTAATTAAAATTCCAATGACATCATGCATCAACATTCTCCTTTATTGATTAAAATACACAAACTAGGGTCAAGTTTTGATTTGTCATTAAGCCATTCTGATCCAATCTTGCTATGCACAGACACTCACTTGCAGGAATCCAATCAATTGTAGCTTCTGCAAATGAATAGCATGAAATCTGGAGAGATGAGTTGTTTGATATGAAGACTTATATTGTATAAAACTTTATTAAGAGGATGAAAGTGTATATGTGGGGGGGTATATGTCTGTTTGTTTGTATCCGTGTTGGTGAATGGGTTTGGGAGAATAGGAGGCTGGTTCCACTTTAATTAATACATCGACTAGAAAGCTCTTTTTCTCGCCAGACTCTGAAAGTAAAGGAATCCTGAAATCCATTTCCATGTATACTTTGTCCAATAACACTATTCAGCACATTTTGAGGAAAGGGGACCATAAGTCTCTTGAAGTCTTTCTCTATTTGAAGGTTAGTCTTTCTATTGTCAGATCCAGCAGTCCATTCTGCAAAAAGAAAATTTAGATCTGGACCTTGAATCTTGGTAGCAACTCATGGAATTCAATGAGTTTGTGCATTTGCGTATCTGTGTATGTGGGTACATGTCAAGCATATAGAAAGATGTACACAATTTCAGCAGGATGGAAGTGTTAGAAGTATAGTATAAACAAGACTCCAAAGAAATACTTGTATACCAATGTTGATAGCAGCATTATTCACAATAGCCAAAAGGTGGAAACAACCCACATGTCCCACAGCAGATAAATGGATAAGCAAAATATAGTACATACACACAATGGAATATTATTCAGCCTAAGAAAAAATGAAATTATGAGACATGCTGCCACATTGGAAGAATCTTGAAAGCATTATGCTCACTGAAATAAGCAAGGCACCTAAAGACAAATATGTATGATACCACTTATAAAAAATGAATAGAAATAGCAAATTTACAGAGATAGAAAGTAGATTAGAAGCTATAAAGGGAGGAGAGAGGGATAAGAAGGATTATTTGTCTGGAAAAATTTTTTTTAATACTTTAAAATATATAAAAAATTAAAAGCAATAGAGAAGTACCTTATATAAATATTTGGAATCCAAGAAATGCTAGTCGAAAAACAACACCATTTTTATTTTTATTTTATTTTTTTTTAAAGATTTATTTATTTTATTACATATCTCCCCTCACCCCCCGCTGCGACGACGCGCCGAGACTGGTCACTGCGCAGGCGCGGCTTTCCCCGCTTGTGGGCGGCTTCTGCTTCCATTCACGGCCGGCTCTCAGTTCGCGGGTGGCTGGCTGCGCTCCATTCCCGGGCGACCTGCCCTGCCCGTGGCAGCTTTTGCCCTGTCCGTGGCAGCTTTTTGCCCTGCCCACGGCGGCTCTGCCCGCCCATGGCGGCTTGCCATTCTCAAGGCGGTCTGCCCGCTAGGAGAGGTCCCTGGGAACCGAACCCGGGGCCTCCCATGTGGTATGCTGGTGCCCTATCCACTGGGCTATCCAGCCAGCCCCACCATTTTTAAAAGAGGTAGGACCAGAGAGCTCTTCAACAAGAAAAATAGATACTGCGTGATTATTAGCAACAGTGTGGTGAAATTGAAAACAAATGTCAAATGTATTACATTACCATTCATCATTGTCTTTTTCTAATGAACTGAACAATAATGAAAATTGCTTAACAATTTACAAAGCATTTTCCAGCAATTGTCCGCTTTGATAAAATTTGAACAACACAGAAACTCGGGGTGTAGGCAGGGTATTTACTCCCTCTTTGTTTCACAGTTAAAAATCTGAGGCCCAAGAAGTAAAGGGGTCACACCAAGACCTGCAGACCTGCACCATCCCTGACTCATTCTACCCCACCATTATGCCTAAAAACAGAAATGTATCCTTCTAGAAAATGAAAAAATCCCAGTTGTGTTTCCTGCATCTCCAAAGTAGAAATGAGAAAGTATTCCATGAGATGCTATCAAAGACAATTAGAGTTGAAAGAATGTGACTCAGACCCCAGACATTTGCCTCAAGGAATCATGATTTGAAAGATTTTATACCAAATGGAAATGAGGAATGCTAAAAATTTTTAAAGCATAGAGATACCCAGTTACTGACCAAAAGAGCTTGAAACGGCTAAATCAATCCTACCTATCAGTTGAGTTTCATCTTACTATAATCAGCAAATGCCTCTTGCCTGAATTGTGCTTAAATGGCCTGAATTCAAACCTCAATATGTTGTTTGGATCTCTGCATCTTTTCTGATGCCTGGATTTTACCCCACATTTCATGGACTCTTTTAAGGCTTTACCTGTACATCTGCCTCCAACTTCTCCATCCACTAACTCCTTCTCTTTCTCCATCTCCTTCTTTTGCTCCTCCTTCAGCATTTGTCTTCCTTTTCTGCATATCACATGAAGTCCAGAACTGTAAAACTGTTTAAAATTCTCATAGGAGAACCCACTCCATCCAATTGATGCAAAAATACACCCACATATCTTGGAAATTCACAAAACCCTAAAGCTCTGAAATATATTCTTTAGCTGTAGGTACATTTATGATTTGAAACTTTTTATTTGTGCCATGAAAGAATATCTATCGGAGTCACAACTTTTCAACCCTATTTAAGAACGAATTTGAGTAAATTCATTGATAACAAAATAACCCTCCAGGAAATTCCAACGTGTTTCAGTTAATAAAAAGTGACAGTGATGATGATGACGGTGGTGCTGAATTTTCAGCACGGTCACTGGGTTCTCTGCCAAACCCTTTCCAGCATTTGTGCATTTAATTTTCACAACAGCCTTATGAGTTAAGAACCATCACTACCCAGAGAAGAGGAAACCGAAGCTCTGAAAGCAAAAGAGGCATGCTGAAGCTCAACCAGTTAGTGGTGGTGTGGGAATTGATTTTCAATAAAAATAATCAAAGATGAGCTTCTAAGATAAGGATAAAGAACAAATGAAAACCAAATTTTGCGTTCTGACAGTATCCCCTCTCAATGAACTGCACACAGGGCATATGTAATGGTTTGAGTTTTATTTAATTATGAATTCCAAAATATAAATTGGATTATGTTTGTAAACTAATCTGTTCATCTGGGCATGATTAAGTTATGATTAAGGCGTTAACTGCCACTTCAGTGGGACGTTGGGCCCCACCCCTCAGTGGGCATGGTCTCAAGTATAAAAGGCTAGACAAAAGGCAGCAGAGATAAGAGAAGCAGATTGAGAGAAGCAGAAGAGAGAAGCAGATTTGAGAAGCAGTTCTGATGCTGGAGTGAGCCGTTCGCCCGATAGTCTACAGCTGGCCTTGTGGAGAGACGCAATGCATAGAGAGCCTCATGGTCTACAGCTGAACTCGTGAAGGAAACAGAAGCTAAGCCCGGAGAGAAATGCAGCCCCGGGAACAGAGGAACCCGGAAGCCTGAACCCTGGAGATGTCGGCAGTTTTCTTGCTCCAACACGTGGACTTTGGTGAGGGAAGAACTTTATGCTTTGTGGACTGGTAACTGTAAGCTTCTACCCCAAATAAATACCCTTTATAGAGACCGACCAATCTTGGTATATTTCAAAAGGCACAGTGTGGCTGACTAAAACAGCATACTAGAGCCATCCAAGTTTAGGGATATGTCAATTCATTTACCCAGTTAAGTCTTACTGATCCCTCTCATCTCTGCTTAAACATTATTTTCCCAGAGATTGTTTCCCATCACCCCTGGTCTACTTTTCCAGTGTTCTGGTCTCTTTTTTGGCAGCACTCATCTTAATCTAATTCTTTTTTTCTTTATTTATTTGCAAGGATGCAAACATAATGGTACCCAAAACCATGCCTATTTCACTCTTCCACTTCCAGAATCCAGTGCAGTGCCTGGCACATAAAAACTACTTTGTAAATCTCTGTCAATTAATTGATTGATTGAATTGCTTTACATGACACTGATTTATTAAAGTGGTCCAGTTACTATTGAAAAAATTATGAATCTTAACTTATTTCCTAAATAAAACTTCTTGATTTTTAATTTTTTTCCTTTTCGTGTAAATAAACCTTTGAAGTTTTTATTATTCAGGACTGATATAGTTCAAGTGACAACACTACAACCCAACCCATTGTAAAGGATGGGAGGTTATTGATTCAGTTAAACAGAAACCTCAAGAAATAGGCCTGAATCTTACCATGGTTATATCTCGACACTTGAATAGCATTATCAATACTCTTTCTCTGTCTCTGATTTGACCCCACTCTTTTTGTTAGGACAAAATAGAAATTGACAGCACCAAATTACCTTCATCCTACAGCTAAGTATCCTAAGAAAACTAATATTTCTCACTCCTAACAGCCCCAACAAAATATTTGGGGAAGAGCCTTACTGGCTTCTTGGGAGTCATGCCCATGAGTAGGCAAGCTCTGTGGCTGGGAGTGAGTTGTACCAGTCTCCATACTAACAAGTAGAATGGATTCCCCAAAACAAATAGAGAATGGTATCAGAAAAAAAGAGGAGAGGGGAAAGCTGGTTTGGCCCATACATCATCAGACTAAGTAGAGCATCAATTCTATGATCCCCTGGTCAACTAACTTAGAGGAGTTGGTCCATTATTCTTTGAGGAAGAAGCATAACCTTGCTTTCAAAATTATAAGAAGTAATGGTACAAGTGATAATTGGAAGTCTGTAATTGAGGTAATGATAAGTAGGATATTTGGTAACATGTCTTCTTAATCCAGGATGTTAAGATCAAATAGTCATAGTCAACTGAAATAGCTGGTGTTAAGGTAAACAATAATTCTTAGGGCATAAGTTATGGCCTTATCTACCCAACTCTATCTAGACCCTCTAGAGGTTCTAACTCTCTTTGCAATTGATTCTATGTAGTGCTCTACAGATCTTAAGCTAACTCAGGACAAGACCACATATATCAATAGATATGCTTAAAATTCAATGTGGGAAGGCATAAATAGAAACAGAATAATGCAAATGTGTAAACCATTGATTTGCAAACTTGTCCATACATCAGAATAACCTGGATGGCTTGTTAAAACACAGATGACTGGGTCCCATCCACAAAGTCTCTGATTCCATAAGTAGGGTCTGAGAATTTATATTTTTATCAACTTCTAGGTGGGAATGAAGAAAACAGAGTGGGAGAGAGAAAGATAACACCATTTGTGTACCTGGATCCATTCATATTTAAAGCTAGAATGACTGGGCTTATCAACTAAGTGTAAGTTTTTTAAATGAAACTTTTATTTTGAGAGAACTGAAGATTCACAACCAGTTTTAAGAAATTATACAGAGAGATCTCATGTACACTTTACCTAGGCACTTATAAAGTCCAATACAGAATATTTCCATCACTATAAGGAATATTCATGCTGTCTTTTTATAGCCACACCCATTTCCCTCCCACCCACTACCTTCTTAACTCCTGTCGGTGATTAATCTGTTTTCTGTTACTTTAATTTTGTCATCTCAAGATGTCATATAGTATGTAATTGTTTGGAATTGAATTGTTGTACTCCATAATTATCTGGAGATTCATCCAGGTGGTTGTGTGTAACAATAGTTAGTTCTTTTATATTGCTGAGTAGTAGTCCATGATAGGGATGTACCTCAATTTGTTTAACCATTCCCTAAATGAAGAGCAGCTAGGTTGTTTCCCGTTTCTGACTATTATGAAGAAAGCTGATATAAACACTTGTGAGCAGGTTTCTGTGTGAACATAAGTTTTCATTTCCCTGGGATAAATGCCCAGGGGTGCAATTGATGATTCAGATTGTAGTTGAGTGCTTAGATTTTCAGGAACTACTCAACTATTTTCCAGAGTAGATGCACCACCAGTAATATAGGAGTAATCTCAATTCTCGGCATCATCAGTTTGCATATCCTACTGCCTAATGATGTTGAGCATCTCTTCATGAGCTTATTTGCCATTGGTATTCCCTCTTCAGTGAAGTTTTCTGCTCATATCTTTGCTCATTTTATAATTGAATTGTTGGAGAGTTCTTTATATATTCTAGAAATGTTTCTTTATAGAATATGTAGTTTGTTAATATTTTCTCCAGTTTGTACCTTGTCTTTTCATCCTCTTAACAGGCTCTTGACCAGAGCCCAAATTTTTAATTTTGATGAGGCCAATTTGTCAATTTTTCCTTTTATGAATCATGCTTTTGGTGTCAAGTCTTTGTCAAGCCTGAGATCCCAAAGATTTTCTACTACCTTTCAAAAAGTTAGTTTCATGTTTTGTATGTAAATCTGTGATCAATTTATTTAATTATTGTATAAGGTGTGAGACTTATACACCTTTGCGGTTCACTTTTCCCCCATTTATAACTGAATATTCAACCACAACACATTGAAAGGACTATCTTTGCTCCACCAAGTTGTTTGTGCATCTTAGCAGGTCTGCTTCTGGGCTCTGTTCTGCTCCTTCAGTCCACCCCTAACCAAGACTGTACTGTTGCTGTACAGTAAGTCTCAAAACTGGGGATCCTGTTTCTACCCACTTTCTTCCTCTTCAAAATTGTTTTACACTAGTTATGTGTCTTTCCATATAAATTTTAGAATAATCCTGTGTACATATCCCAAAGATCTTGCTGGGATTTTGATAAGAATTGCATTAAACCAATATACCAATTTGGTGAGAACCAGCATGTAAACAATATAGAATCTTCCAATCCATGAACAAAGAATGCCTCTCCATTTATTTAGATCTTTGATTTCTTTCATTAGCATTTTGTAGTTCAACACACAAGTCCTCTACATACCATATTAGATTTATACTTAAGTGTTTCATTTTTTGAGTGATTATAAATGGCAGTGTATTTTAAATTTTGGTGGTCATGTGTGGTTCATTGCTACTATCTAGAAATAGTTGTCTTGGATGTTTATTTTTCATGCTGAAACATTGCTGTTCTTTGAGTCCTGAGGTTCTTAGCCAGGCTGCAATTTTTTGCCCAACTTTCAGAGTGTTCTTATATTTGTTTCTTGTGTAATGTCCAGTAATTTTGTTATACTTAATGGCAAGAATAAGGAAAAGTTCATCTACTCTAGCTCCCCAGTAGTAGAAGTCTGAGGTTACATTCTACTTAAGATTTGGGTTGATTTTTGTCATCTTTAACCAGCAAAGTCTTCATTATATATATGACTGCTTATTACAGTCGCCTTTGAAAAAAATCTGAGGGTAAACATTATAAAGCCGCTCATTTAAAGGGATAAAATGAGATGAGTAAGATACTGTGGTACAAATGTGCAGTATTTTGGAATTCCACCATGGCCAGAGGTGTGAAGGAGTAGGAGAGAGATTCCCTCAGAGGCGTGCAAGCAGCATGTGCAAAGAATGAGAGCAGATCCCTACAGGAAATAAACATTGTAGCAAAAAATGCACACTGCAACAGAAAGTCAGCATTTTGGCAGAAGAACCAATCCACAGTTAGCTTTGAGACTCTAAAAAGCATGGAGGAGTAAACAAAAGTTTTCCAGAGAAGCCAGAGATCATTTGTAGAATTCCTATCATGAAGGTGTTTTACTGGCTTCAGCTTTGATTGCTGATTAGTGGAAAACCCTGGCTGTCTAGTAGGTTCTATTTTGCATGTTTCTTAAACTATAAGTATATGTCTATTGCCTCAGAGAGCACTTAAGACATCAAATTATGATTATTTTATTACCCGTGAGAAGTTTCCAGGGCATATCTGAGCACAGTATCATGGACTCAGAAATTCTAGTGCCTGTCTCTGATCTAAGGATTCAATTTGATCATCCTGAGAGAATAAAGTCATTCAATAAAAAATGATCACACTTTAAAAAATATTAATAAAGAATTTAGCATTGGGGTGCATTCAGGGGGGTGTATTTATGGGGGGCCTTGGGGATGTGTGGGAGTGTTCTTTCTGTAGTGGTGTAGTGTGTCAGTGGGTGGAGAACCTGCATGGTG
>PVKH010021711.1:0-14261 GCA_004027955.1 Chaetophractus vellerosus | reverse complement strand
AGAGCTGAAAAGGAATTAGGGTGATAAGGCCCCCGTCTACCTAGCCACTCACCTGCGGTCTCTCTTTGGGAATCTCCTGACAGGCAACAAGCACAGCTCCCCCTGGCCACCGCTGGAGTTGTGTACCCTGGAGCCATCACCATGGCAGGAATGCCTTCCCCTCACCTGCCCTCGGAGCACTCGAGCGTGTCCAGCAGCCCCGAGCCCGGGCTGCCTGTGATCCAGAGCACTTACGGCGTGAAAGGCGAGGAGCCGCACATCAAAGAAGAGATGCAGGCCGAGGACATCAATGGAGAAATGTATGATGAGTACGATGAGGAAGAGGATGATCCCGACGTAGACTATGGGAGTGACAGTGAAAACCATATTGCAGGACAAGCCAACTGATAAGGGCCAAAAGATTGTTGCAACCTTAGGACTTCAAGAAGCCCTAGCTGGTTCTTCCTTACCAGTGGCCAAGCACATTAACTTTCTCATACACTGACTGTTACTTTAACTGTTAGTCTTAACTAGTTGGGACATCAGCTGACTAATAGACCTCAGCCTCAAAAGGCTTGGAAAGGAAAAGAAAATACAACAAGAAAACGACAATATCAAAAACAAGAGATTGAAATAAGCTATGGGTAAAATAATGCCAGTAATTCAGCTGCTACATCCAAGCACTGAAGTCTTACCCGTCAACTTTTTTTTTTTTAATAAACTTTATGGCTGTTTGTTCTACAATGTTCTAGAAATTCTCACTCAGGTACACAGTGCCAACAAGTGGCTTGTGAATGTGTTTTGTTGTTTTGTGCTACAATTTTTAAAAGGAAATAAGTTTTGTTTTGTTTTGTTTCTGGGTTTCCTGTTTATTTTTTAATTTTTTTGGTAATGCACCTGACAGAAAAAGAAAGACAAATTTCTCTTTAATTCTCTCCACCTTCTCCATCTCTACACTTTAAAGATGGAAGTCTGTGCATGGGAGAGAAGAGGGAAAAAGAGCCTGTTTTTAATTTCCTTGCTATCCACCACAAAAATAAGCAATTATTCTCTTTAGGGAACTTTATCTATTGCACACCACACTACATCCTTGAGCAAGTGCCAAATTTGTACTCAAGTGTTGACCCACTTCATTTTCTCCCTTTCCTTTTCCCTGTTCCTTCTTAACTTAGGACAGTGTTATATCTTAGACAATCCCTTGAAAAACCTGAAATACCAGCAGCTCGTGAGATTTGACCTTTTCTTTTTTCTTTTCTTTTCTTTTCTTTTCTTTCCTTTTTTTTTTTTTTTAATGGAAACTGTAGGTGCTGTTCTCAGGTGAAAAGAGAGAGAGACATAAGAAATTTAGAGAAAAAATATTTTCTGATCTTGGATTTTTGTGTATATGTGTGTGTGTGATTATGGTACTGATAGGAATACCGTTGACCGTTGCAAGTTAGACCCACATCTGGGGATGAAATCCCACATCCTCCTAAGCAACTGGTCTGGAAGTAACCTTGACCTTGACTTTGCACTTCAGATGACAACTTAACCGAGTACAGGGCTAAGACATTATATTTTTAAACTTCTAATACAATTCTTATTGGATGAATCAGGGGGCCCTGGGTCTAGAGGTGTGCGTGGAAGCTACTGGCAAACTGCTCCCGGCTGTCCTTTCTCCCTGGTCAGTCAGTTCCACTAGCGTTTGCTACTTAATGATTTTGTTTTTCCTGTTGATGCTTTGAACAAAGCATTCATTCTTTCCATGAAATATATGTGACCATTTTCTAGAAATGTAGGCTTAGCCTTTTTCTCCAACATTCCATCCTTTCCTGACCAAGACATGGATCTGCTGGTTTTATAAGGTATTTTTCACCTCTCCATGAAGTGAGGTGGAGGCCATTTGCATTTCATAATTGTGGACCATGTGCATTTCATACCAGAAAAAAAAGCAGGATTTGATTAAAAGTCATGGCAGCCCAACCAAATGGAGCCTGGCTGAACCCAATAACCCTTGCCAATATTCTTGCTTTGCTGTAAGACAAATCCACTGGAGCCCAGCTTTTGGTTCTAGCAGAGTATTGCATGGAACAGCAACTGGTGGTAAGGGGACTGCTTATTTAGATGTTGTTAGCCAAATGACAAGGCAGTGGTAGGATCTGTTCAAATAAACGCAAAATCATTTAAAGTCAACCAACACTGTGTGTGTTGAAGTATCACACAGTCCAACCAGCAGTTTGGATGTGATATGGCTTTCACTCCAGTCTTCACTTTCCTATCCCACCCCCCAAACACCACCCTAAAATTTGATTTTTACATATAAATAAGAAAAATGCTTTCTATTGTTCTCTCTCTCAGAAGACTTGCTCTGGGGTTTTGCTTGGAGGAGCTGATCATATCCTGCATGTCAGAGATTTTGTTTTGTTTGTTTCTCTGTTTTTGATGACTGTATTTTCATTTGAACTGCCTCTTTTTGCTAGTGTTGTAATAATGATGATGATGATAAAGTAATAATAATAATAGTAATAATAATAATAATGGTCAGCTGTTCCCAGATTAGTAAGTTATGTATAATTTATTTTATTTCTCCCTTTCTATTTTATTCTGCTCTGATTTGGAAATACAGCTAACACAAGGCTGTTAGATATTTAAAACTAATTTCCATCCATTATATATATGTGTGTGTGTGTGTGTGTGTATATATATATATATATTCACACATACAGTATTACTTCTACTTCCATAAGTTTTCCCCTGTTTAAAAATTTTGGGCCCCAATAATGTCAAGTTTAATAGGAAGGAGTGAATTAATGGGAGGGTCGTGTTCAATCTCAATTAACTTCATTAACTTTGCTCTCATCACTCATTTTAGTTATTTAATTGCCACAGTCATCTAGAGCCAGTTTTTAAAATTTTGTTTTTGTTTTGTTTTCAAGCACTCTGAATAAGGAAAAAAAATAGACACTTGTTTTTATATCGTTATTATGTACAATGTGAAACCAGACTTTTAAAAATTTGTTCTCTCTCTGTTAACATTTTTTTTCTGATTTATGTGGGTTCAACCCTCACGTTTGCTGGATACTTATTTTACACCATGTTACGAAGATGCTTTGTTTTCATTTCATGACTTTGGGCTACAAGAATACTTTGTTTTAGCTCCAGGTAGATGCCACTGAAGGCATTCATGGTTGAAAACAACTAACACACTTAGTGAATTGACAAAACACTTCTGTTTGGTCTTTGTTTGTTTGTTTGTTTGTTTTTGTTTTACTTGAAGGGGGAAACACAATTGTTAAGGGTGACTTTAACTCCTGAAATTCAGAAGTTAACTTCATTTGGTGAGTTTTGTATCAGAAAGAGTAGACTGTGCATGGGCCAAAGCAGAGAAAGGAAGTCCACAGTGCCCGTCACAGCCGCTTGTTCCAACCTTTAATTGACTGGGTGTCACAATTTGTTTGCTTTACTTTACCCCATAAGAAAACAAACACACAAACAAAAAATGCTAGTAATGTTTAAAGTGTTTAAAAATCATTAGATAAAGGGTGCTATGAATAGCAACATACTATGTCAATGTTACCCTTTTGGCATTTGATTGGTTTGTAAGTTTTCTAAAGGATCCTAAAACTTTGTATTCTTTTTCTGTGCCTCATGATGACCAAAAACAAGGAAATGAGAGCAAGATAAATCTAAAACATAAACAGTCCCGGACTCTCTCGTGCTCCTTTCCCACCTGCCTATTTACTTCTCTCTCTCTCTCTCTCTCTCTCTCTCTCTCTCTCTCTCTCTCTCTCTCTCTCTCTCTCTCTCTCTCACACACACACACACACATATGCTCATCCCAACACTGAATAATCTTGCCAGAAATAAGGTTTTTAAGTAGGCAGTTCCCCTTAAAATAATCATGTTTTTCATATCAATCTAAGAGAATATCACTGGAGGAAATAGGTTAAAGTTGCTCATTTATAAGTTATTAATAATTTGGCTAGTTACTATATTTGGAGAAAATATCTTCAGTTCATTTATGCCTAAATTAGTTGTCAATTTTAAAAGTTTACTTGGCATCTGCACTTAAGAGTTAACTATGTATAAAATCCCTCCCAAAGAATATAGAAACTAAATCCTCATATAAAGAACAAATATAAAAGAACTTTTGTTGGTGAAATAATTTCATAGATTTGATTTCTGGAGTAGAATTATACCTTAATTAAATCAGTTTTTTTAAATTGTCTTTAACCATTTTGTGGTCCAATTTCAGATATTTTCTTAATCCAAAAGCTGTTACTGTTCCCAGAAGAAGCCTCTCCTATCACATTTGAAACATCAGAAATACTTATACTTTCATCCTAATGAATAAATTATTGAAATGTAATAAACAACTGTATATTTACAAAAGCAGGTTTATAAAATATTGTCTATCACTTTAATAGTAAAATAAAAAGTATGGAGTTTGCAAGGAAAATATGAAGCCCACTCAAAGTGGTTCAGATAGCTCTTTGTCTTGTCGGGCAGAGGTGTTTGTGTAGCCAGGCTTTACAGTATTTAATTTTAAAATTCCTTGTAACTATCAGTTTCCCAGGTTGAAGATGATGTTGTGTTGAGTTTCCTACTGATTGATTCTTGTCCTCCCCAGTGTTTCTGTCACTGCTTCACTAAAACAGTATTTATATAGCTCCACTGGCGCTAAAGTTCTTCGTCCTTCTGACATTTTGGATTTTACAAGTAAAAATGGAAAAAAAAATAGAAAAGAGACAATCAAATGCCTGGAGCTTAAAACAAAGTATGTGCAACCTACCATCTCACTTGAAAATTAATAAAATAAATAATTATGTAAATATAACATAGAGTTATAGATTTATATTTTGTTCATAACACATAGTGTAATATAAGTTGTATATTTTCATGTTTTTGGTTTTATGTTATCATTCATGCCACAATAAAAATAAAACAGGAGTTTATGTACTCTTTAAAAAAAAAAGATGTGGGTTGCCACCAACCTGTTTTTTTGTTTGTTTGTTTTTTATTTTTTGTGTTTTTTTTAATGCATTCTCTTTTTTTCAGTATTACTGCCATGCAAGGCACCAATAAAAACAGCAAATGTGTTCTTTACCTATTATACTGTGTTTCTTTTCCCAATTATTGTTATTTGTATTATGAAAAGAACAAAAGTATAGAAAATAATTTAATTTGCTTGCAATATACATAACCCCTCTTTATCAAAATTGACTTTCAACTGAGAACTTAAGGTTTAGTTCTTGGAGGTAGCCATTATCAGGATGGGCAAATCTAGGTATAATGTATCTTACTCAGGCAGGAGTCTAGCTTTACTGTAATGTCCAAAAGCTATCCCTCGTATATGTAATTGAGGCTAATATACCTGAAACCCCTACAGCCCAAAGCACCTTTAATATATTTGTTTTTCCAGGTTGAAAATGTCATTGGTTTGGAGGGTGGAGTTACTACACTTCAGAATTGCTTTTCATCCTACTATTTGTATAGAAAATTCCCAAATATAAGATAAGGAAATTACTAAGAGCTATAAACAATTCTCACCTCACTCCTATCTAATTTTGAATAATGGATATTCGTTGTTGTTTTACTGCTCTGACACCAGCCTCTGGCTTCTGTCTTCAACTGTCTTGGGAAATGTTAAAAACAACAAGTCTCCTTTCCTTACAATGGCCATTTTCGCTCATCTCTTCCACCGCCAAGTTTTCCTATCTTAGTAGTTCTATGTGTAATATTTTCCTATAAGAGTTTCCATTGGTTGGTTGTCTTTTTGTGTTTATTTTAAACAAGTATCAAGACACTGGGTCAGATAAAGTCTGCTCAAATGAATACAAAGTAAGTACATAAAGAAGATGTATTCTACTAACACTACTAACGTTATGTATTCTACTAACACTATCCTTTAACAGAAGTATTTTACAAAGCTTGGTCTGTGGCACCTGCTTTGGAATCACCTATTTAAAAATGGGCTCCACTCCCGAGGTACTAAATCAGAATCTCTGTGGCGAGTGACAAAGCATTTGCCCTTTAATAGCTCCAAATGATTCTTCTGCACACAATGATGTTTCAAAGGAGGAGGGACACTAGTTTCCTCTACCTACTATCTGCCTTTTTTGCATTTCAAGTTCTGCAGATCCTGTTGCCGCCATACTTTCTCTTTAACCTTAGGCCTCTGAATAGCTTGAAACTGTGGGTCGCAGGTAGCCAAGGGTGTGAGCTTGGGAAGACCCCTGAAGCTTTATCTTTGTGGGGTGTAGCTGAGCACGTGAGACCTACCTGCACTTCCGGCAAGTGGAATGTTGAAAATGTAGCTGAAACAAGTCTACAGCCCACTTAATGTTTGCAACACAAATGGAGGCTCTTTCGAAAGGAAAAGATCCACTGTAGGAAATGAGAACTAAAGATTTTCTGTGCAGTGTTTATCATAGACTACAGTGGTCAGAGTCTCTTCCTAAATTTCTTCAGGAAACAGTCTTGGGAAACAACAGATATGCTAAGTATGTGTGGATGGGGAAAGTCTTCTCTGGTTACAAGAAATTGACTCGCCCAAGGTGCACATCCCTAATCTCTACCCTTTCTTCTACTAAATAAAGTTCATTTTGTTTTATCCTGTCATGCTCTGATTTAGAAACATTCTTTTCTTGGCCTTTATGTTTTTTTCGTTTCTGATAGAATATTTTAAACTAGCATGCAATAACAGATTGCTTTACTATTATCAATGCCTTGACTGACCAAAAAAAAAAAAAAAAAAAAAATACTAACAATAATGAAAAGAAACCAATCTTTAAAAATCTATCACAGTTTTGCCAATCTTAGTTGTTTGTGTTTAAAGAAGTTCATATAGATATCTTTAAAAAATCAGAATGCTGTAATTGTTACCAAATTGGAAAGTTCAGGATTTATCTTTATTTCTAACTTCAGATCATTTAAAACTCAATTGTAACAATGGAGGTGAGGAGAAGCATAAATTAGTCCAATCTCTGAATTAATGTTTATGAAAGAATTAAATTTATTTTCTAAAGCAACCTAAAAGCTAGCTGAGAATTGGTGGGAAATCCAGAAGACCTGTTTAATAAGTAAGCATTGTAATTAGTATGTAAAGTGTATGCAACAGAATTGCTAAAAGTTCTTAAAAATAGATATGGTTCTTTAAAGCAGGCTAAACATCTGTCCTACAATTTTATTTACTCTGCCAATTTGCTTAGCAAACTATTTTTACCACCAAGAATGAACTTAGTTCACCTCTGGCTACAGTGTGTTGTCATTTTTCAATTAGGTCTAGATACATGAAATTTTACTCCCCTTATTGTCAGTTTCTATACATGCAAACGAATATGGAAGGGAATTGTACTTTGTTGCTATTCAAGATATAACGAAGAGGTTGAAAGCTGTTTCATCATGGATATCTTTACTGATTCAATTTTAGAAGGGGGTAAAAGAATTACCAGAACAATTGCAGGAATTCAGTAGGCCTGAGTAAACACCACCATTTTTGTACATTGCCTGTTCAATTTAGTATTAAAATTCGGAGCCTGGAAAGCAATTCTAATTACATACAAACTGTAAAATATATTTGCAATAAAGTTTTTGTTTATAAAAATCACTGCTGTTATAACTTTTTTATAAATTAATGTGGTGCTGGTAGAAAGTCTGGAAAACCATGGAACCTACTGAGACAATGACTTACAGATAAAATCAGCTTTATTCAGCTTGCTCCAACTGTGGCCTCATTAAGCATACATTTTTGCCTTACATCACAAACCTGTGATTTACTGCACATAATACCAGTTTACAAATCGTTGCTGCATTTTATTCAGGACAACAATCATTACTAGTAGGCCCAGAATAATTATTCAACTGTCCTTTTTATTTGGAAATGATCCTTCTAGCAACATTGTCTTCTCCTGGGTTAACATGCACCAGCAGAACTAACAGTCTGGTTTTTTATGGGCAGAGTTTATTTAACATCTGGAAAATGGAGCAAAATCTCTAGTGGTATAGCATTTGGGCACAATTGTTAATTATAGATTTTGAAGAGGAAAATTCTAGATTGTACACATTACAGATTTATCAAGTTCTCCCAAACCCACTGTTTCCACAGATCTATGAGCTCTAATATTATAACCTATTATGTCACCTATATCTTAGATTCTTACTTATAAAATTCTCTATTGGAGCTTTATCCTCATCTCTGATTATTGTATGAAAAGGTTTAAAAGTTCTTAATTTTTCAGATACTTCAAGATAGCCAAACACTGGAAAACTTTGAGAAAAGATTTGTAAATTTTATACATTCCAGGTAAATTCTGAATGTACAATGTCTAAGTTTGTGCCATGGAAAGATATTTAGGAATATTTTTAAAATGAAAAATGTATGTCAGAGAAAATGAATTTTTTTTTAAAGATTTATTTATTTTATTACATATCTCCCCTTCCCCCCGCTGCGGCGACGCACCGAGACTGGTCACTGCGCAGGCGCGGCTTTCCCCGCTTGTGGGCAGCTTCTGCTTCCATTCACCACCAGCTCTCAGTTCACGGGTGGCTGGCTGCGCTCCATTCGCAGGCGACCTGCCCTGCCCGTGGCGGCTTTTGCCCTGTCCGTGGCAGCTTTTAGCCTGCCCACGGCGGCTCTGGCCCGCCCACGGCGGCTTGCCATTCTCAAGGCGGTCTGCCCGCTAGGAGAGGTCCCCGGGAATCGAACCCGGGGCCTCCCATGTGCTATGCTGGCGCCCTATCCACTGGGCTATCGAGCCGGCCCCAGAAAATGAATTTTAAGAAGAAACCCTTAGAAGTTTGTATGGTTTGTCTTTCTTTTGTCTTAATGATTCAATATTTGGCAAATTAAACGAATGATGCTAACCTGGTCCTCCTGGCAATATGTAGCCTACACACATGACACATACAGAGGAAAAAAAATTTTTTAATCTGATCTTTTAATAGTTAGGGCAAAGAAGAAAGTTCAAGGATTGGAGAATTCTTGTTGCTTTATTGAAAGAAATGCACAAATTTATCATGAGGAATAAACCTTTCATTGCTCTAAATTGTCGATGGATTTCACAGTTGATAATAACCAATGCAAAGAGCCACTAGTTTTGTAAGCAGATTTACAGATGTGTTATTCCATGTATGTTACTCTATCAGTCCCCAAGCAGAGTTTTCTAAAGGCAATTTGCATGGGGTCAGAGCAAGATGTTACACATATGAAGATGTAACTGGTTGTATGGATTAGATGAGGATTGTTAAGGATAACAGTAGAGGAACTGTGGTTATGATGACTACTTATCATGTCCCATAGACTAGCTTTCCTAAACATCAGATGTTTCAAATTGACTTTTTGTTTTAGGAGGCATCAGGGATTAACCCCGGGACCTCATACATTCAAAGCAGGCACTCAACCCCTGAACTACATCCACTCCATTCAAATGACTTTTAATTATACCATGTTTGGTATTATAAGCCTATATGAGATATAAAACAACATTCCATTCCTCAAAGCTTGTATTCTATCCAAGGAAATAAGACTAACATACATTAAGCTACAAAACAATACAAGAGTATGAACTGCAAACTGTAAGCAATGCAGGATTTCAAATGAGAACAGGAATTATTTATTGAGACTTCTGCTTCCAAATATTATGTTGTAGGTTGTGAATGGCCAACCTTCCACTGTAACAACTAGAAAAGGCTGGTAAAATTACATAAATTATTTTTTAAATGCATTAGAAAGGTATGGTAGAGATGAGGGGTAGATGATCTACAATTCCAGAAAAGTGAAAATCTATCCAAGCTTAAGGTGATGATTGATAGCCGTTTTCATTTGGTAAATGCAATAACAAATGCTGGATGTTGCTATGAAGAGCTTTGGCAAATACTGGGGTAAAGGATAACCAGCAAAGCAGTTATTATGTGTCTGATGTGACAAATTCAAAACATGAAGGATCTCAAATGGCTAGTTTTACTCATGGCATATTTGCTGAGTTCTACAGCTGTGTAAGATGCTACAGATCTATAAACCAAAAGTTTCTAAAAGACATACTGAAATCTCCTGCTGTCTTTTAGTCCTTAGGAACCAAAGACCAATCAGAGAAATGGGACCTATCTCAAACATGGATAGTGTCTCCCTGCCAGATTTTATCTTCATGGGTAGATTACTGGAAAACTTGTCTGGGAACCCCAGAAAGGCAGACCTGAATCCCCTGCAGTCGGTCAGGGCTCAGGAGACAAAGACCCACCATGCTCACAAGTGAAGCTTGGGAGAACCATACTATGTGTTTTAGTTTCCTGGACTGCTTAGAGCAAATACCATGAAATAGTTCAGTTTGAACAATGAGAATTTATTAACTTACAGTTTTAAGGCTGGGAAAATGTCCAAATCAAGGTATCATCAAGGTGATGCTTTCTTCCTTAAGACCAGCTGCCGGTGTGATCCTTGGCTCCTCTGCCACATGGCAACGTATATGGCAGCATCTGCTGGTCTCTCCTTTCTCTTCTGGGTTTCAGTGATTTAAACTTCTGTTCTCTCTCTCTCTCTCTCTCTCTCTCTCTCTCTCTCTCTCTCTCTCTCTCTCCATTCCACTTATAAAGGACTCCAATAATAGGATGAATTATTGAATGAGGTGGGTCATACCCTAACTAAAGTAGCCTCATCAAAAGGTCCTACTTACAATAATAGGTTCACACCCACAGGAATGGAGTAAATTTAAGATGATGTTTTTCTGGAGTACAAACTGCTTCAAACCACTACACTATAAGAATATGATTAATGAACTAAAAAATGTAAACAATATCAAATTTCCATTTATTTTGTCTCATACAATGAGACAAAATAGAAGATGTCTGGTGATTGCTAAAACTGCCAACCAACCTTGACACAGCTAAATTCACCCTGTTTAATAGAAGAATGGAAGACTCCTCTCAGGTGGAAGATTAAAATATATGAGTTATTTGTACTTCTTCATACCTGCAATGTCAGGAACAATTTAAAAAATCATAAATACAGGAAAAGTTAAGAAAAAAAAAAGACTGATAATCAAGGGGAAAACAAATAGTAGAAGCAGACTCACAAATGATACAGAAATAAAGTTACCAAGCAAAGACTTTAACATAACGATGACTAATAGATTAAAAGAGGCAAAATAGATGAAATTATGAAATCTATATAATAATCAAATGGACACAGAAAAAAGACAAGATTAATGAAATGGAAAGAAAATACACAAATTTAGAAAAGCAGCATTTGATGAGATATTTGCTGAGGACTTTTAAAAACTGATGAAAGATATCCCACAGTTTCAAGAAGCTAGATAACCCAAGTAGGATTAATAAAAAGAAATTCACACAATATACGCAGCACATAAAACTGTTGAAATATCAAGGCAAAGGGAAATTCTTAAAGCAGATAGAGAAAAGGACACATTATTTTAAAAGAAGTGACAATAAGACTTACAACGATCTTCTCACCAGAAGCAATGGAATCCAGAAAAATGGAATCATATTTTCAAAGTGATTCAAGAAAAAACTTATCAAACTAGAATTCTATACAGAGCAAAAAATATCCTACCAAAATGAGAGTGAAATAAAGACGTTTTTAGACAACTAAAAGACTGGAGGATTCAACACCTACAGCCCTACACTAGAAGAAAATATTAAAGAGAGTTTTTCTGCCTGAAGGAAAATGATACTACATGGAAAAATGGAACTGCAAGCATAAATGAAGAGCATTGGAAATGATAAAATGTAGGAAAATATAAATTAGTTGTGTCTGTACAAAACAATAATAGTAATACAAGTTTTAAATATATGTTGAAATAAATGCATGACAATAATAATGCAAAAAGTGGGAGGAGGAAATGTAGATTTAAAAGATTCTAAATGTATGGCATATATTTGCCGTGGTCTTGACAATGACCAAAAATAGAATGGTAAAAAAAAATGTAAAAAATTTTTATAGATGGAAATAAAATGGAATAACAAAAAAAAATTGATCTAAAGAGAGATTAGTTTATCAAACTGAATAAAACAAAACAAAACAAAACAAAGCTATATGCTGCCCATGAGAAACATAACACCGGGGCCGGCTGTAGCTCAGTGGGTAGGGCGCTGGTTTACCACATCGGAGGCCCCGTGTTCGGTTCCCGGGGCCTCCTCAAGTGGGCAGACCACCTTGAGAAGGCAAGCCACCGCGGGCAGGGCAAGCCACCGCGCGGTGAGCTGACTTGGCGGGTTGCTGCAGGGGGTGGGGACAAGCAGACACGGAGGAATGGGAGAATGAACACAGCAAGCAGAAAGGAGGGGGATATGTAATAAAAAATAAATCTTAAAAAAAAAAGAAACATAACACGAAAGGGTTGAAAATAAATGGTTGAAAGAAGATAAACCACAAAAAAACTAATGAAAGAGAAAGCTAATATAGCTATACTAATATCAGGCAAAGAAGACTTTGTCAGGAAGCATTAAAAAAGACATATATAGAAGACTTCACCCAATGATGGTAGAATCACCATTCTTTTCAAGTGCCCATAGAATAGATACTGAAATATACATAAAGATATCACTTGTAGTATATTCTCTGATCACAATGGAATTGAACTACAAATAAAAGGCAAACATATAAAGAAAAAGCCCAACTGCATGAAAAGGAAATAATACCACAGATCGATAAGGAATCAAAATGGAGTTTAGAAAATGTGCAGTAAATTTTAATGAAGATAAGATATATCAAAACTTGTGGGATGCAGCTAAAGTAGTGCTTGGAGAGAAGAAAGAAGGTAAATGCTTTAAATTCCAATCTCAAGAAACTAGACAAAGAATAGCAAACGAAGACTAAAGTAAATAGAAGATAAGAAAAAATGATGAGGATACACATAAATGAAAGAGAAACAAATGCATGATGGAGAAAACTAACAAATCCCAAAAAACAGTTTTTGAAAAGATTAATAAAATTTGTAATATTTATTGATAAATTATTAAGCAATGGGACTACGGTAACTAAAAATTTTGGGAAAACTCCATTGATAGCAGAGTAGCTCAGTTTAGTTTCCAATATTGGATAAGATTTAGAAAGAAAGAAATTATTGTTAAGTTTCCTATTTACTTCAGCCTTTTGGTTTAAATGAGTCTATAATGCTGATGTTACCTGTGTCTTGTTTTGGTAACAGGTTTTATAACATTTCAGTAATCAACAGCTATTTCCTTTTACAAATGGATCTTCTTGAATAGGATTGAGAATAAAACAATATTACACTGATTTACAAACGATCTGATTTGTATTCTACAGCCACAGCTTTAGGAGTATATTAATAAGAACAGCAAGGAACCCTTATGAGGGAGAGACAAAAGTATCTAATGTAAGTGATATATGTTAATGATACATAAGGTAATCATAATTTAAGAGTTGAAGGAGAAAAGGTGAAAACAAAATGAGGAACGTTTGAAGGAAATGATTAAAAATAAAATGCTGAATTTATTTTTGTGTTCTTCTGTGAAAGGCACCAAGCCAGGAGACTCCATTGCTAGTCATCACATTTTAGGGGTCGGTTGAATGGAGTAGGTGATCAATATTTCTATAAATTATATAGGAGTTTTCTTTGTAATAGCGAAGAGTCATTTCTGAATTGTTCATATGGGAGTCATTATGACTTTCTGGAGAAAACAAATTTGATTTTGGTTCCACATTTGAGGGATATTTAGAAACAAGGGACACGTGGAGGGCGAATGCTGAGGAAATCGTGTCAGCTGAGGAGCAGCAGTGGCCGAGAGGAAAGAACACCTGGGGGGAACCACAGGAGGCGCCACAGGAAAGGACAAGATGGAACGGCCCTGTTCTCTTGCTGCACAGCATAAACTTGAAACTAAGAGGTGGAGCTCGCAAGGCCACGGTGGCCGGCCAGTTTTGAGGCAGGCGCTGGGCGCTGGCCGACGCAGCTCAGCAGTGCCAGCAGAGCGGGGCTCTCTCTCCACCTGGGCCCTGAACGTGGGCTTCCTGCCTGTGTCTGGAGGTGAGACCAAAAGGATAGGGCTATTCTCTCTCTTTCTGGAAAAAAAAAATCTAAAACAGATTAGAGGAGACCCTCAAAGGTAGACTCAACAACAAAAGTTAATTTATGTCTTTCCAGTCAACAAAAGAACCAATTTGATAAAATGAAGTAAACAAACTGTCTATTTCATGAGCACTGAATTCCATCCAGATTCTGTGTTACTCCTTTAGCTCCTGGGAACAATTTGGAAATGGATGAACTTTTTAACCATTTACCACATACTGCACTAATTTCCTAAAGATTATTGTAAACAATGAATTG
>PVKH010021710.1:0-14265 GCA_004027955.1 Chaetophractus vellerosus | reverse complement strand
CACATTGTTCAATGTATCAGGGTTTCATTTCTTTTCTATGGCTGAATAATTTTCCATTGAATGTTTATCTATTCATCATTGATGGACACGGGTTGCTTCCATCTTTGGGCTATTGTAAATAATGCTGCTGTGAACATTGGCGTGCAGATATATGTTCAAGTCCCTGCTTTCAGCTCCTTTGGATATATACTTAGAAGTGTGGGAGTGGATGTGGCTCAAGCGGTTGGGCATCTGCTTCCCACATGGGTTCTGTCTTCGATGCCTCCTAAAAACAAACAAAAAAAAAGACAACAAGCAAACAAACGAAAGAACCAACTAAGGGGAGCTGATGTGGCTCTGTGGTTGAGCACCGGCTTCCCACATATGGGGTCCTGGGTTCAATCCCCAGCCCCCATACCTAAAAAAGAAAAAAAGAGGAAAGAAAAAAGAAAAAAGTGTCATTGTGGGATTATATGGTGATCCTTATTTACTTTCCTGAGGAACTGCCAAAATGTTTTCCACAGCAGTTGAACCATTTTACATTCCCATCAACAATGAACAAGTGTTTCTGTTTCTCCACATCCTGTTCAGCACTTGATAGTTTCCATTTGTTTAATAGTAGCCATTCTGGTGGGTGCAAAATGGCGCCTCACTGTGCTTTCCATGAGCATTTTCCTGTTGGCTGATGACGTTGAGCATCTTTTCATGTGCTTCTTGGCCATCTGTGTATCTTCTTTGGAGAAATATCTATACAAGTCTTTTGTCCATTTTTAAATTGGGTTGTTTGTCTTTCTGTTGTTGAGTTGTAAGAGTATATATTATATAGTTATATATAATATATATTCTGGATATTCTGGATGTTAAACCCTGATCAGAGGGGTGGTTTCCAGATATTTTCTCTCATTCTATAGGTTGTCTTTTTTCTTTCATGATGAATATCCTTTGATGCATAAAAGTTTTTAATTTTGATGAAGTCCCATTTATCTATCATCTACTATCTATCTATCTATCTATCTATCTATCTATCTATCTATCTATCTATATCTATCTATCTATGATTTGAGATGTTGTGAATTTACAAAACAATCATGCATAATGCATTGCTTGTGCTTTTGGTGTAAATTCTAAGAAACCATTGCCTAATACAAGTTCTATGTTTTCTTCTAGGAATTTTATAGTACTTGTTCTTACGTTTAGGTTTTGTATCATTTTGAGCTAATTTTTGAACATGATATGAGGTAAGAGTTCTCCCCCATTCTTTTGCATATGGATATCCAGTTTTCCCAGCACTATTTTTTGAAGAGACTATTCTTTCCCCATTGAGTGGACATGGCACCTTTGTCAAAATTCAGTTTGCCAATAAATAAATAAATAAGTAAATAAAAAGCCCAACTGCGGGAAAGGATGTGGCTCAAGCAGTTGAGCACCAGCTTCCCACATGGGAGGTCCCAGGTTCAATCCCCAGCCCCAGTACCTGAAAAAAAAAATCCATTGACCATAGATATAAGGGTCTATTTCTAAACTCTCAGTTCAATTTCATTGATCTACATGTATGTCTTCATGCAAGTAACATGCTGTTTTGACCTCTGTAGCTTTGTAATAAGTTTTAAAGTCAGAAAGTTTATGATTCCTCTTCTTTTTCAAAGTGGTTTTGGCTATTTAGGACCCCTTGCACTTTCTTACAAATTCGGTGGTTGACTTTTATGTTTCTGCAGAGAAGGCTGTTGGAATTTTCATTGAGATTACATTGAACCTGTAAATCACTTTGGGTTGAAAAGACATTTTAACAATTTTTAGTCTTCCAATCCATGATCAGGGAATGTCCTTCCATTTATTTAGGTCTTCTTTGATTTCTTTCAGCAATGTTTTATAGTTTTCCATGTGCAAGACTTTTATATCATTTATTCCTAGATATTTGATTCTTTTAGTTGCTATTGTAAATGGGTTTTTTCCTTGATTTCCTCTTCAGATTTTTCAGTCCTATTGTATAGAAACCTGTATTAGTCAGGGTTCTCTTGGGAAACAGAATCAACAGGAGATATCTGTCAATAATATAAGATTTTATAACAGTCTCTCACATGACCATGGGGATGCACAAGTCCAGGTTCTAAAGGCAGGCTGCAAGCCAGGGGCTCCAATGAAAGACCAATGAAAGGTCCTTGATGAGTTTCTGGGAGAAATTGTCTGTCCAAAGCCGAGCTGGGAAATTCTCTCTGAATGTTGAAATCACTTCCCCTTTTAAGGCAGTCAACTGATTGGATAAAAGCGTCATCCATTCTTGATGCAATTTCCCTAATTGATGCAGATGTAATCAGCCATCCGTGCAGTAAACGCACTGGTGATCGAAGTCCATAAAAGCTCTTGTATTACAATTAGTCCAGTGCTTGCTGGACCTTATACCTGGACACAATTACCTGGCCGAATTGATACATTAGCCTGACCATCACAAAACCCTACTGATTTTTGCATGTTGATATTATGCCCTGCCACTTTGCTGAATATATCCATTAGTTCTGGTAGCTTTGTTGTGGAATTTTCAGGATTTTCTATGTAGGACCATGTTATCTGCAAATAAGAAAAGTTTTATTTCTCCTATTCCAATTTGCTTTTCTTTCATTTTTTTCCCGTTGCCTAATTGCTCTGGCAAGAACTTCCAGTACAAGTTTGAATAACTTCCTGGAAAATTTTTGAATAATAGTGGGCATCTTTGTCTTGTTCCTAATCTTAGAGGGAAAGCTTTCCATCTTTCACCTTTGAGTATGATGTTAGCTATGGATTTTTCATATATGCCCTTTATCATGTTGAGGAAGTTTCCTTCTATTCCTAGTTTTCTGAGCATTTTATTTAAGAAGCGGTGCCGGATTTTGTCAAATGCCTTTACCATGTCAATTGAGATGACCAGGTTTTGTTTTTTTTCCTTCGTTCTAATAATGTGTTAGTATATTACATTAATTGATTTTCTTAATTTGAACCACCCTTGCATATCTGGGATGAGTTCCACTTGATCATGGTGTATACTTTTTTAATGTGCTGTTGGATTTGGTTTGCAAGTAATTTGTTGAGGATTTTTGCATCTAAATTCATAAAGGATATTGTTCTATAATTTTCTTTTCTTGTGATATCTTAATCTGGCTTTAGTATTAGGCTAATGGGGACTCCCAGAATAAGTTATAAGTGTTCCCTTCTCTTCAAAGTTTTGAAAGGGTTTGAGCAGGATTGGTGTTAATTCTTCTTAGAATGTTTGGTAAAATTCCTTAGTGAAGCCATCCGGTTCTGGGCTTTTCTTTGTATGGGAGGTTTTTGATACTGATGCAATCGCTTTACTTGTTATTGGTCTGTTTAGATCTTCTTGAGTAGGTGTGAGTAGTTTGTGTGTTTCTAGGAATTAGTGCATTCTGTCTAGGATATCTAATTTGTTGGCATACAGTTGTTCATAATATCCTTTTAAACTCCTTTTCATTTCTGTGGTGTCAGTAGTAATGTCATTACTGCTGATTTTAGTTATTTGTGCCTGCTCTCTTTTTTTCTTTGTCAGTCTAGCTAAACACTTGTTGGATTTATTGATCTTTTCAAAGAACAAATTTTTAGTTTTGTCTGTCTATTTTTTATACTTTCTATCATTTATCTCCATTCTAATCTTTGTTATTTCCTTCCTTTGGGTTAATTTGCCCTTCTTTTTCTAGGTCTACCAGTTTTGAGTTTAGGGATCTGAGTTGAGATCTTTCTTTTTTTAATATAAGCATTTAAAGCTATACATTTCCCTTTCAATACTGACTTCGCTGCATCCATAGGTTTTGTATGTCATGTTTTTGTTTTAATTCACCTCAAGATATTATCTAATTTCTCTTATGATTTCTTCTATGATCCATTGGTTTTTAAAGAGTGTACTGATTAATAATCACATTGGTGAATTTCCCAGTTCTCCCTCTGTTATTGATTTCTAGCTTTATTCCATTGTGGTCAGAGAAGATACATTGTATGATTTGTTTTTTTTGTTTTTTTCTTTAAAGATAGATTTATTTATTTATTTCTTCCTCCACTCCAACCCTGCTGCTTGTGCTCGCTGTCTTCTTTCTGTGTCCATTCGCTGCATGTTTCCTCTGTGTCTGCTTGTCTCCCTTTGTTGCGTCACCTTGCTGCACCAGCTCTCCACAGCGTGGGCCATCAGCTCTACGTGGGCACGGGCTGGTTTGCCCTCACGAAGAGGCCTGGAGAACTGAACCCAGGGCCTCCCATATGGTAGATGGGAGCCCAACCACTTGAGCCACATCTGCTTCCCCGATTTGAGTATTTTTTAATTTATTGAGATTTGTTTTGTGTCTTAACATATGGTCTATCCTGGAGAATAACCCATGTGCACTAGAGAATAATGTGTATTCACCCGCTGTTGGTAGAAGTGTTCTATGTCTGTAGATCTCATTGTTACACAGAATTATTTGTCTTCTATTCCTTTATCGATCTTCTGTATAGATTTTCTATTCATTATTGAAAGTGGTATATTGAAGTCTCTTATTGTTGATATAGAACCATCTATTTCTCCCTTCAAATCTCCAACATTTGCTTCATATATTTTGGGGCTCTGCTGTTAGGTGTATATATATTTATAATTGTAAATATATATATTTATAATTGTAATGTGTTCTTGTTGACTTGACCCCTTTATCAGCATAAAGTGACCTTTTTAGTCCCTTGTAATGCCTTTTTTTTCAAGATTTTATTTATTTATTTATTTATCCCCCCTCCTCATTGTTTTCCGCTCTCTGTCTGCTCTCTGTGTCCATTCACTGTGTGGTCTTCTGTGTCTGCTTGTCTTCTCCCCAGGCAGCCCTGGGAAACGATCCCGGGACCTCCTGGAGTGGAGAGAGGCTGCTCAATCTGTTGCGCCACCTCAGCAGCTTGGTCTGCTGTGTCTCTCTTTGTCTCTCTTCTGTGTCTCTTTTGGTTGTGTCTTCTTGCTGCTCCAGTTCTCCTGCGTGGGCCAGCTCACCACTCGGGCCAGTTATGCGGTTCCTCTGTGTCTGCTTGTCTCCCTTTGTTGCATCATCTTGCTGCACCAGCTCTCCACAGGCGTGGGTGTAGGCCAGCTTGCCCTCACGAAGAGGCCCAGGGAACCAAACCCTGGACCTCCCATATGGTAGCTGGGAGCCCAATTGCTTGAGCCACATCCACTTTCTCCCTTGTAATGTTTTTTGACTCAGTCTATTTTATCTGGTATCAATGTAGCTATCTCAGCCCTCTTTTAGTTACTTTTTGCATGGTATATTTTTTCCATCTTTTCACTATCAACCTATTTGTGTCTTTGAATTTAAGGTAAGTCTCTTGTAAATAGCACATGGTAGAGTCATGCTTTTTTATCCATTCTACCATTCTCTGCCTTTTGACTGGAAAGTTAATTCATTTATCATTAAAGTACTGACAATCCAAAACTTTCTTCTGCCATTTTGCTATTTGCTCTTTGTAAGTATTATACCATTTTTTCTCTCAATTCTTCCATTAATGCCTACTTTCACTTTTTTTGTGTGTGTGTGGTGTACCATTCTGAGTCCCTTTTCATTAGCTTCCATATATCTTGTTCAAGTATTTTCTTTTGGTTACCTTGGGGTTTACATTTAATAACCGACTAACAACCATGCTTGATTTAATACCAATTTAACTTCAATAGTATATACATACACTGTGTCTCTATCTCTCTGCCCCCCACCTTTTTGTTGTACTTGTTACAGTTTGTATCTTTATACATTGTATGTCCAAAGTTATAGGCTAATCATAACTTTTTAGAAACCGTAAGAAATAAAAAGTGCATACCATAGTCCTGGCATTTACAGTGACCCATATGGTTACCTCTGTCACCTGATGCCACTTGTATCCACTCTCTAGAGCGTCCTTTCCTTCCAGTCTGAAAGACTTCCTTTAGCATTGCTTGTAGGGCAGGTCTAGTGGTAATAGACTTCCTCAGCTTTTGTTTGTCTTGGAATGTCTTATTCGTTCCCTCATTTTTTTTTTAAGATTTATTTTTATTTATTTATATATCCCCCTCTTGCTGCTTGTGCTCGCTGTGTTCATTTGCTTTGTGTTTTTCTGTGTCTGCTTGTTTCCCCCTGCCGAGTCATCCCGCTGAGTCAGCTCACCGCGTGGCGGCCTGCCTTCTCCAGGAGGCCCTCGGAACCCAACTCGGGGTAAACCAGAGCCCTACCAAGTGAGCTACAGCCGGTTCCCTGTTCCCTCATTTTTGAAAGACATCCTTGCCAGATATAAAATTCTTTAATGACAATTGTTTCTTTCAGAGTTTTATTTTATTTTTTTAATAAATTTTTTAAAAAATTTTAAGATACTTAGATTACATAAATGTTACACAAAAAATATAGGGATTCCTGTATGCCCCACCTCCCACACTTCCCACACCCTCCCACAAAAACATCCTTCATTAGTGTGGCACATCACCTTCAACGGATAAACATATCCTGGGGCTTTGCCATTAAGCATGGACCATAGTTCACATTGTAGACCACACTCTCTCCCACACAGTTCTGCATGTTATATGATGATATAAAATGGCCTATATCTGCCGTTGCAATGTCACTCAGGACAATTCCTAAGGCCACTGGCTCCACATCACTGTTGTAATTTCTTCCATTGCTTGAATCACAATATGTCTATAATAGAATACCAGTAAGTCCACTCTAGTCCATAGTTCTTCTCCCAATTGTGAGGAGTCTGGGATGGTGATGTCCACTCCACCTCCAAGTGAGAGAGGGCTTATATCCCATGGATAAGATGGGTGGGACTAACCTGCCTGCAGCTGCAGACTCTCTCTATTCCCTGGGTTGGCCATTGCCCATCATCACCTCATCGCCAGGTGTCCTGGGTGAGTCCATTGAGCTGTAGAGTAGGATTTGCTGCCCCACCGAGATTCCAGGCCCAGCTGGCACATGGACAGCCCCAAAACTCCAGTCTCTGGATGTACATCTACAAACTCCAGCACCATAGTTTGTCCCACTGTCTTCTTGCCTCCATGGTTTCTGATGAGAAATCAGCACTTAATCTTATTGGGAATCTTTTGTATATAACATGTTGCTTTCCTCTTTCCGCTTTCAGAACTCCCTCCCTGTCTTTGGCACTTGATTGTTTGAGTACTATATGTCTGGGCATGGTTCTCTTCAAGTTTATCCCTTTGGGGTTTGTTGGGCTTCTTGAATGTGTATATTTATGTCTTTGTTAAATTTGGGATGTTCTCTGCCATTATTTCTGTGAGAATTCCTTCTGATCCTTTCTCTCTTTCTTCTCCTTCTGGGACTCCCAGAATGTGTATGTTGGTACACTTGACAGTGTCCCACTGATCTCTGAGGCTCTGTTCAATTTTTTTACATTCTTTTTTCTTTCTGCTCCTCATCTTGAATCATTTCAATTATTTTCTCCATGAGTTTACTGATTCTTTCTTCTGCCAGCTCCAATCTGCTGTTGCCCTTTAGGGAATTTTTCATTTCAGTTATTGTGGTCTTCAACTCATATATTTCTGTTCAGTAACTCAGGAAAATTTCTGTTTCTTTATTGAGATTCTCATATTGCTAATTTTTTCCCTGACATTCTTTACATCTTTATCTGTGTCTTCTTTTATTTCTTTGAGCATATTGACAATCATTTTTCTAAAGTCTTTGTCTGGTATGTCCAAAGGCTGTTTTTCTTTGTTGATGGTTGCTGGATTTTTTTTTTTTTTTAGGAGGTACCAGGGATTGAGCCTGAGACCTTGTACACGGGAAGCAGGCACTCAACCACTGACCTACATCTGCTCCCCAACTTGCTGGATTTTTATCTTGTTCCTTGATAGGACTTCATTTCCTACTTCTTTGTCTTGTTATCATTTGTTGTACACTGCACATTTTAATATTTTAAAGATTAACTCAGATTTAGTCCCTGAGTTGTCTGTACCTTAAGTTTATATCCAGCTAGTAATAGAACTGAGATTTCCTCCTTTTGTACCAGGAGGTAACAAAAAACAAATAAACAAATGCAAAAACACCTTTCACTGTCTTTGCAAATTGGCTCTCAGTTGTCCTGTGCTCTCTTTCAGAGTTCAGCTCTCCTATCAGGAAGATCAGCCCTGCAAATGCAAACGTGAAGTGCAGGGTCCTCTGTCTTTATTGCTCCCATGATTTGTTCTGGGCTTGTGCTTGCTCCTGGTTTTGGGAATTTCCCCCATTTACAGATATTGGAGTGCCCCCTCTACTCCTTATGAAATAGACTCTTCCTTCCTCCAACCCTTCTGGGAAAGCTGTTGTGTTTCTTACAGCTGGTAATCATTTGTCCAAGGTCACTTTGACTTACTTATTTCTTACACTGCTTTAGCTGTCTGCAAGCTGCTTCTGCTTATATGGCAAGTTTTGGGAGGGGGAGTCAGAGATGAGTTTCCTGGTTCTGTTTTCAGGCTGTCATCCTATAGATTGGCGTACGGGTGTCCCAGTAGGCATATAGGGGTTATTCTGCTCTGTCTGTAACAGGGCCGGGGACCTACAATGGGAACAAAGGCTGACTCTACAGCGTGCCAGGGAGGAGGTGCAGCAAGGTCACCAGGAGCTTCTCCTACCATTTTTAAAGCTGTGTTTTCTTGACTTGGCACTCACCCAGTTACTGCAACCACTTAACTGCTTTTGGGAGTTTTGAGGAAGATGGCTTTGCCAGTTTTTGCTAGTTATTCACAGATTCAGTGGAGGGACAGCCCCCTGGAGTGCCTTATATCACCACCTCCTGCTCCAGCTCTGATGAAATTTTGCCATGCAGAAATAATTTATTATCCCACTGGTGGTCTTAATAATGCTATGATTAAAGATGTGGTCACTTTCAGTTATTTTGTGTCTACTGGACTGCTGTTTCTTTGAAAGTGACTGTCTGGGCATTGAACGTGGCATTGGGGTTTTACCTAGGACATGTGTTTAATTAGGTGCCTTGAGGATAACGTGTCTCGGTGGAAGTGCAGTGCATGTGAGGGGTGGGTCATTCTCAAGTCTTCCTGGGCCAGCCACGAAGCATGCTGGCCACCTTCATTACACTTGCCCCCGTCCTCGTCTTGCTCCAAGCTCGTCCAATCCACCTGTGGGAGGAGGATATGGAGGCTTTGGTTATCCCTCTTTGGGAAGTGAAGAGAGACCCCTAGGCACCCAAGTGAGAGCCATGTGACTGGCTTGGCTTCTGCTAGTAGCAGGTGCCATGGAGCCTTTGTAGAGATGGGCTGGGCATTCAGGCTGACAAGCGAGGATGCCTGCAGGAGGGAGACCAGCTTTCTGGATAAAGTAAGTAGGGAAAAGGGTCTCAAAAGACCCCTGGCTCACCTCCTTTGGAGAAGGGGACTTGGTTTCTGACCATCAGATACTGGGTGTGGAATGGCTAGACCCCAGGTTCCCCTGCCATCTCATGTTAGGGATAGATGTGTTAGGAGAGAAACCCACACATGGAGCAGAAATAAAGACAGTCATGGGCCAGTGTGAGGAAGACGAGGATGTGGAGCCGCCTTTACTCATAGCACCCTTTATTGGGGAGCACACAGGCTGCCAGGAAGGGATTCTCACTACTACCGCACAGGAAACCACAGATGCTGTCTTGCTTCACAAAACCAAAAGTTAACACGGAAAAGGAAAGCAGGTCTTGGCCTGCCATAGAGAGTCTGCAGGACCAGAGCCCTCTTTCTTCGGACCTATAGGTTGAGTTTGAACAGGAACCATGTACATAGAGCACGGGCATGAGGCAGAGGTGGTAACTGGTTGTGGGAAGAGTTTGGTAATGGGAGTAGAGACACCCCAATTCTGTTCCTTGGAAACCCGGGTAGAATACAGGGGCTCTTCTAGAAGAATGGTTTCCAGTTTTTCCTTGATAATACCCAGAGTACATCTAAATCAGCGTTTCTCAATCCCAGCGCTATTGATATTTGGGTCACATAATCCTTTCTTGTGTGGGGATGCCCTGGGCATGGTAGGATGTTCAGCAGTATCCCTGACCTCTATCCACTAGGTAGCCAAATGCCTGCAGATGTCTCCTGGAGGGCAAGGTCATCCCCAGTTGAGAACCTGTGATTTAAATCAGGTCGAGCAGTTGTGCACTTCCCAGTCCAGAGTGATTTCCAGCACCCACACTGTTTTTGAGAATCAAGGATGAAGTGATAGCTCAATTCTTCCATTAAGGGTCTTTTTCCCCAAAAATCTCCCTTTAGGCTCATTTCTCTCAACTGTCAAATAATGACATAAAAGGTGAATACTGGGGACTGGTATAGCTCAGTGGTTGAGTGCCTGATTCCCATGTATGAGGCCCCGGGTTCAATGCCCAGTACCTCCTGAAAAAAAAAAAAAGATTACTAAACTCCTTCTGCTCCAAAATCTGTGTCTCTAAAATGCATTTTACTTACTGCCCTTGAAGCTAGGTAGATTACAAGGGAAGGTGTTGACTGGGTACAAGAAAGAATTCACAGCTGGTAAAGACCGCCAGAGCTCACATCTGGTATTGAGGGGAACTCATTCCTTGTTCCCTATTCAGCTGATCCCACAGCCTTCCTGGTGACTCCAATAGGCATCTCAAACTTAACATGGCTGAGACTTGCCCTCCCTCTGTCTGTCCCATCTCATTGGATGACAACTTCTTCTAGTTGCTGAGGCTGAAAACTTTGGAATCACCCATGTGATTGCTCAATCCCACATCCCACCCATCAGCAAATCCTGGTGGCTTCAAAATCCAGAATGCAACCACTTTACACCTGCACTCTGACAGCCTTGGTCCAAGCCATGGTCACCTCACCTAGATGTTCTTCTAGTTGGTCTTCCTGCTTTCACCCTTGCCTTACAGTAGTCTGTTTTCAACATGACAGCCAAAAGACGTCTGTTGAAATGTGTTATTATGTTATTTCTTTTTTTTTTTTTTAGGAGGTACTGGGGAATGATGTCAGGACCTCATTACATGGGAAGCAGGCACTCAACCACTTGAGCTACATCTGCTCCCCTATTATGTTATTTCTTTATTTAAAACCCTCCACCCGCTCCCCACTTACTGCCGGCTCACATCCCCTACATGATTTGCCCCACTCCCTTTTATTCCACTTCAGCCACACCTGTTTCCTTGATGTTCACTGAACACACCAGACATTCTCCCACCTCAGGACCTTTGCACGGGCCAGTTTCTCTGCTTGGAGAGCTTTTCCTCCAGACATCCTCATGACTGAACCCCTTTACTTTCTTCAGCTTGTTGTTCAATGTGATGTTCTCATTGAGGCTGATCTGACCATGCCTTTTAAAATTATATCCACCCCTCCTAATTTTATCCACCCCCTCCCATATTCCTGATCCCCCAATCTGCTTTTCCCCCTCAAGGCATTGATCACATTCTAGAAAACTATATACTTCTTTGTTTATAGTGTTTATAGCTGTTGTCTCTCTTCTTTCCACTAGAGTGTGGGCTCCATGAAGACAGGGATTTTTTTCTTTACTGATATAGTCTCCCAGTGCCCAGAACAGTGTCTGGCACAGGGAGACCCTCTGTAAATATTTGTCAAGTGAGTAAATAAAGGAATGACCCTTGGCTCTGTGTGTGTGTTTTACCCTTTTTTTGAAACTTCATTTCTTTTGCTAATAAAAGGGGAGAATATTTGGAGAATGAATGAGGGATAAGTCTGAAAAAATGAGCTACTAACTAGTTTGATCACAAGTATCTATAAGAACAGAAGTATCAGAGAAAATCCTAAAATATAGGTACTCCAAAAAATAGTTCTACTTTGACTGCATTATATGATGTTACAGTTGCCTTTCTTCCTAAATTTTTTTCTTAAGGTAGCAATATGAATACCAGCTGGGTGTGTGCATTGGTACACATGCTTCAAATGTAGTAAAGATGAATTGGGAAATTACCTAAAAATAATCCACAAACTGGATAATTTTATGTCATGCATTAGACTTGCTAGACTACCTTCTCAGAGAAGGAGAGCCACTGACTTTGTGAACCTCTGGATCAAACCCTGCCTGAAGCCTGACCCACTTCAGCATTTCACATAAATCCAAGGCAATAAATCCGGTATGTCAGTATCAACTGGGGAGACTCTTACTTGTAACAGAATGCATTCTGATATAGTCCTCTTTGATCTCTTTCAGCCCCTTGTCATCTGGTTCTCACTCATCCTGATTGTGTCCTGGGACATGTGGCTGCTGTGCTGCCCGTGTGTATGCATGCGTGCACATGTGCATTTCAAATCCTAAGGCAATGACTTGTTTTTGGTTCATTGTTTTGAACACGTAGCTGATGTTCCATTTTTTCTGGCATTCATAAAAATAAGAGCATCTCAGTATTAATATTAAAATTGTAGAAAGCACCAGGGGAGCTTTTCAGAACTGCATTGCACTCAAGATGCATTCTTGAGCTTTGCTATTTAATGCACGTTAAGGCATCGTAAAGCTCACCTGAATCCCAAGGAACTCTGAGGCTGCGTTTGTTCTCCCGATGGCCTCTCCTAGCATCGGTTTGAGACCCGAGGGTAATGCCCGTCCAGGGGATAGAGAGCCCAGAAAGATAATGTATCAAGAAAGTCTCCAATCAGCCTTTCCTTATTTATTAGATTCCAGATACACAGGACCAGGATAGAAGAACCCTATGGCATCTGATTTACACGGGGGTCTTTGGGAGAACATATATAGGGGCAGGAAAACGTACAGGTGAGCGGTGCTGCCACGAGGGACTGCCATTTTAAAAAATATATACATCTTAAGAAGCCATTCCAGCCATATTATCATTATTAGAAAATAAAGCGATCTCTCCACATAATGCTTTTCTTTGGTGCTGTTCCGTGGGCATGGATTCTGGGCCTTCAGTTTCAGGTTTGCTGCCCTTCACGTCTCCCATCTGCACTGGGAGAGGGAAGGGTGGCCCTGGCACAGGGTGCAGGTTCCTCTAGGGCCCTCCTGTGGCTCCCAAACGACGCCCTGCTCTGGTGGCGAGAGCTTATTACTTTGTCCTTCAGTTGTGCCCTGGGCAATAATTTAAATTTCCTGTATGCAAAAACCGGGAGACACCATAAAGGTTCCCTGTGCCAAGCCAGTCTGGAAGCTTTAGAAAGGATGGGGATGAGGCGACCAAACAACACCCAGCCAATACCGTTTCTCCATGGTTGGATTTTTAGATTTTATTCTTGGTTTGTTTCAAATGACCTGTATCATGAGCGTATGAGTGAGAAGGGCTCTTTCCTCTTTACAGATTTTCCAGGACGGCAGATTTGGGGGTACACTTGAGTTCTGTCCTGTTTGGGGGGGTGGAGGCAGGCTCACTTCACCATCTCCCACTAAGATGTCAGTCTCCCTCTCACCCCAGAGGCCCCTCATCTGGCCAGGCTGCCAACAGAGAAGTTAGCCCCTAGGATTTTTTTCTGAATGTCCGATGGCTCCATCAAGTACAAGGGACTTCCTCATTGGATGGAGTTCCTGTCATTACTGATGGTTTCCTGCTGTAGTGGGGCTTCTTAAGTGTAAAAGCAGCTTGCCCTCATTGACTCCAAGCCGTCAGGACCTTCGTCCCCTATCTCTATCGGAAGGGGGCTGTAATTCTGGGGTGCTGCAGGAGCCCCAGAAGCAGTGAGGCCACACCCCCGTGTGTAGAGACCACCCACCCACTCTGACCCTTACTGAGCTGGCCCCCGTCATGCGGTTAGCCAGAGATGCCTTTTCCTAGAAAAGAAGGACGCAAGTGTCAGTTGTGAGCACGTCCCTGCCTGGACTGGCTGGCAGCCCAGGTGCTCCCGCCTGGGCAGGGAGCAGTGTGTGGGGCAGCGAGCTGCCCCCCTCCGCCAACTGCCTCCTCTCGCAAGTGCTCGGCACAGTGAAGAGGCCAGGGAGTGCCCACAGGCCAGACCCCAAGCTGGCTCTCTGTGCGGTGTCTCCAGTTCAGAGCCTTAGGGCACAGCTCCTAAGACTTGTGTTGTAGTCCAGGTTCCTGATGCCGAGGAGGGGCTTTTCCTTTGAAAGTATGTTCTCCTGGACCAGGGACCACAGGGCCGTCGTGGGGGGTGCCCGGACAGCTAGGGCATGAAGCGCCCGGATCGGAGTTCCGCGTGGACGTGCCAAATGCCTTGGGTCTCGGCTCTCCCCCAGGCAGAGGGGGGAGGGGAAGAACACACTTCACTGGGCTGTGAGGTTTCCTGAAGCCCATGAAACTTTCTACGTGAGGACAAAATCAGAGAGCCACCCTGCAGCTGCTGGGATTTAGCGAGCCATCCTGGGCGGGGCGGCCTCAGCACATCCCAGCGCTGAAGTGCAGGTGGAGGAGTTTCTG